>BQNB010091293.1:1548-26914 GCA_026074375.1 Tanacetum coccineum
TCTTAGCCTGAGGCACATTTTCTTCCTCACTATCTGACACCCAATCCTTAATAGTTAGAGCACCATTATTCTTCCTAACTGCTTTAGGCTTTGCTTCACTAGCCTTAGCTTCACTGTTCTCAACTACAGGCTTAATAACTACAGGCTCACTAGTAAACTCTTCTAAACCAGTAAATGACAAGTCAGGTGTTGGAGGCATAAAATTTCCTGTATGAGGAGGTGGAACTGCATTATAGCCTAAACCTTTTTTTGCAATTGTCTACAATCCGACTCTCTATGATCTTGTTTAAGCTTTTAGATGCATTTTTAAGTTTGTCTACATTAAACTGAATGGCATCTTTTTCCTTTTGAACTATTTCTAGCTTCTTCCTAAGCTCCCCAATAGTCATCTCTCCTACTTGAATATCCTATTTTAAGCCATTAATCTTTTCTATATAAATAGACTCATTCTTTTTATAAAATTCAAGTCTTTCTTCTACAGACTATAAACCTGTCTTATAAGCTGCAACCATTAACTCATATTTCTCAAACCTTTTCAATAGTTGTTCATATTGAGATATAAGCACTTTAACAGTTTCAAGACAAGATTTTAAACAAGTAGAATCATTAGATACCTCAGAATCAGAACTTGAAGATGAGTAGGCCATGAGTGCATAATTTGTTGGTCCTTCCTCTGCTTGATCACTCTAGTCATAACCACTAAGACCATCACATGATACCAAAGCTGTAGAAGTGGATGTTTCCACAGGCACAATCCTTCTTATGCTTTCCTTATTCTTGTAGTCTTGATTCCTTGGATCTCTGCACTCCCTAGCAGAGTGTCCCCTCTTGTGGCAGTTGTAGCACTCCATCTTGGATTTTTCAAAACCAATGGACTCATTTCCATTTAAAGTAATCCTCCTTCTTGTATTTTTCAGGAACCTTCTAGCTCTCATAGTCAACATAGCCATCTACCATCTCAAATCTATCTCTTCCAAGTCATATAGATGGAGTTGTTGTAAATTCTCATTTTCAAGTTGAGGATTGTTTGGTTGACTAGAAAAGAATTCACAGATCACAGCATCTTCCAAGTTATCAACATTTGTGAAGTTAGCAGCACTAACTTGAGTGCTAACAGCAGAAACTTCATGAGCAGTGTTAAATGCTTCATTAGTGCATCCAGAGTTGTTAGAGGACACAAAAGCCATGTTTTTTGTGCTTGTATTTGAGCTTGATATCCCTTTGACTTCTGGTTCATATACTTAGAGATTGTTGTGGAGATCATCCATGCTCATTGTCTCTAACTCAGGCTTATTCCACCACACAACAACATATGTGTTCCATTCTGGTAACAAACTTCTCAACAGCTTCTAGTTCACATCTTCTTGTGAAAGTGTTTCACCCAAAATCTCCAGCTGACTCACAAGCTTCTGAAGCCTATCAAAAGTTTTATCAAGGGTCTCTGAGCTAGGAGCAGAGAAGTTTTCATACTGCTGCTTTAAGAGATTTCTTTGAGTTTTCTTTGTAGCAGCATTACCCCCAAATCTCTTTTCAATAGATTCTAGCAGTGACTTTGCCTCATTGATTGAGTTGAACTTTAACTGATGTTCATTAGGTATTCCCATCATCAAAGTGCTTATGGACTTTACCTCTAATCTCTTCTGAGCCTTCTCTTCAATAGTTGTAGGAGGTATTACTTTTTCAACACCTTCCACAACTGTTGTTTTTGGTGCAGAGTTTCCATTCTCTATGACCTCCCATAGAGCATAGTCAATCATCTGGATGTACTGTTCTATCCTCATCCTCCAGATCTCAAACTCACCATGTTTGAGCATTGGAACCTTGGATGCAGCCACCATATGTGCAGATTCTGAATCCATATCTTCTAGCAAAGAGATCTTGTGTATTCAAACAAGTTCTTCTTATTTAAAGCTTCTCAACAAGCTCTGATACCACTTGTTGATCCCACTTTAATAGATCTTTAATTCCTTATGCTTGTTTAGGTTTTGTTATGCTAGATAAATCTAACACAACTATACTAGAAACTTTGTTGAATATATTAAATATTATGCGGAATCTAATCTTTAATCAATACGAAGAATTCTTAATGAAACAGTAACTCTATAACACAATTCTATGAACACACAATTCAACAAATAATAAAAGCTCTAATATTATTATTACAAATAATACGAATACTCTTCTAGTATTAGGGTTACAAAACCTTGAAGCTATAACGATATCAAAACAAAAGATTTCTAGATTTCTGGATTTTTGGATTGCAAACTCTATGCCCTATGACCTCCTTTTATACACCAAGGAGCCCTAGTCAATTTATAATATATTACTAAAACTTAGAATATTCTCTATGATCTATTCTATAAATAACTAATACTTATCACGTAAGTAATCTTGATCTCCAATTAAACTTTATCCTTTCTTATCTTTATCAATTCTTTTCTGACAGTAGAAACTCTTTCAGCAGTCTTAATCTTTGAGCAGTTGTAACTTTTGTACTAGCAGCATTAACTTAGCACCAGCAGTAGTAACTTATACACCAGCAGCATTAACTGTGTACAAGCAGTAGTAACTACTTAGAATATTTTCTTCATTCTTCACCAACAGTACTAACTTTACACTAGCACTACTAACTTTATACTAGCAGTACTAATATATACTAGCAGCAGTAACTATGAACTACCAGTACTAACATTATACTAGCAGCACTAACTACTTAGCATATTTTTTTATTAAAGTTAAAGAACAACACTAACTTTTGCTTAGCAGCAGTAACACAAACCTTAGCAGTAGTAACTCCAAGATCATCAAGAAGTCTTTTAATTCTAACATAACCCTTGGAAAAACTTGAATGAGGATATGATCGAACACACATGTCTATTCTATCGTTACAGCCATGTATGTGTGCTTCAGCTTCCTTGTTGGTGTGGTAGTTTGGGTGAAAGATTGTAGAATACCCTAAGCCTTATAATAAAAACCCATTTACCTTTATAAACTTGTTACTCCTTAGCTCTAGTGGTGGAGATGTGTATCCTTGCCAAGCTTCTGATAGAATACTCGTCACGACCGAGCAATTGAGCGAATTCGTTACATGTTACCACATAGATTATTTGAGTGATTTGAGTATTTTCATCTTCTTATTTCATGAGGTGTTTGGTTGTGTACTTGTAATTGATCAAATAAATGCTTAAACGGAAAAATCCTTAGGAATACATTTTTATAAACTTCTAAAGGCTACTTGAGGACAAGTAGGATTCAAGTGGGGGATATTTGATGACATAAAATAACGTCTATTTTATAGCATTATTTATCACATGTAATTAACCCATTTTGAATAATTATTGCAAAGAATTGTTACTTAATCGTTTGTATTTAAGAATTGCAGTAATTATGGAGTACTTGGTGAAAGTTAACTAAAAGGCACGCATTCTGGAGCTTAAACGAAGATATTTGAAGATTACTGTTCTGATATCCAATACACCGTATCCATCAAGGAAGATACGTCGTATATGTGCCTGCACTCACCAAAGACCACGAAGGAAACAAGATCCAATATTCCATATCCAGGAAGACCAATACACCGTATTCAAGCTATATGGAAATAAAATATTTTAGAAGATATAAAACGTGGTCCCTACTCCAAAAAAACCCCGACACGTCGTATCTAAAACTTTGGATACGTCGTATCGACCATATTCCAGACCCTATAAATAGAATACTCAAAAACGAGTTTTAAGTGTGCTAAATTATATTCTCGATACCTAAACCATAAAAGTCGATTTTCAGAGGAGAAAAAGAGCAGAAGAGGTCGAGCAACGCGATTAATTCCATAGGAGACAACGTGTAATTTCTTATACTCTTGTAATCGTTCAGTTTTTGGTATCATTCGTTAACTCGGTTAGTTTACCTTGGCTAAATCATTACTTTTGTATTAATTATGATGTTTGAAGGCTAATACCTTCAGGTATTAGTCATTATCATGAAGATCTTAATGTTTGGTTTGTTTATCATAATTTATTAATTTATCGTTGAATTGCTTATTTATGTTTATCAATATACTTGTTTACGTGCTTTTGTATGCGACCTATCATTCAACTGGATCTAGTGATACGGACCAAGTAATCTAGATGTCGGGATAGCTCTCCATATAGTGATTTATACATCTAGACCAATAGGATCACAATTAACGACCTATCTTTGCCCTTAGATTGTGAGCATAGTTGGACCATAAGGTGACCTTGGTATCAACGAGTATGATCTCGATTAATTGGTAAAGACTTGGTTAGTGGACTACTAGTGTATGAATCGCCATTAAGCAATAAGTGGGTAAAGTCTCTATGAGTTAGGGTTTAACAAGATCACCATTGCTTTAATCCTTAAGATAGATTACAATCAGCAAATAAGGATGCTTTATGCGGATGCATTTAATTATGACAGAATTATACGTGTCTAGGTCTTAGGAAGAAGTAACGCCTAAGTCTTAAGAATGATATACTGCCTCGAGATAAATAATCATTGCACTAAATAAACAAACCAACATTCTGATTGGATTAATAATGGTTAATTTGCTTGCGTGTGTTTTAGTGTCTTAAATTTATTTTAGTCACCAGAAAACCTGTGCCAGTCTCTCAGGCTCAAAACCACCCTTATCCATTAGATTTAGGATTAACATAGGTTTAGCATAGGTTTAGAATAGATTAGATTAACATAGATTAGAAAACCAAAGTATTAATAAATTCAAAGTGTTTCTCGCTCTTAGTGATCGTGTAAACCCCCGTATTTAAGGTCACTACTATTTCTAATCTCATAATTAATTTATAAATTTTAAACAAGTTACTTTTATTTTTGACCTACAAACACCTGAAGTATTCTTTTGGAACCAGCTTCATTAGGGTGTTGCCTGTATCGGGTCTAAGGATGTTACCAATGTCCTGCTCCTGCTTCTAAGCTAGAACAATAAGTGCAGCCCTCACCAAACAAGCATCTTAACCCTTATAACACATCCTCATCTTGCTACATGTTTAGTAGACCCTAGACTGAGGTATCTCCTGTCCTTTCTCTTAGGCTTCCTAGGTTTTTTGTTTCAGTTTGAGAGTTGTGATGTATGGTTAAAATAAAGAGTGGGTGTGTATTGGATCAGTGGATTTGCTAAACCTTCCACCTATTTCTGCTTGATCTTGTACGACCATTGTTTGGAATAATGATGTTTCCATTCCAGAAAAACATTTCCCTGCCCTTCTCATATTCCCAAATATCTTCTTAGTGTGAGAGGGTGCAATATATATTCTGTTGTGAGTAGGAATCCCTTTAAGTTGTTTATCCAAAAAGACTTGTATAAACCTTAGATACATCAAAAGGTAGCCACATTATCTAAGTTCTTCACCATACTTTCAAAAATGTATTTTGAAAGTTTTAAACTCTGGTTTGTAGCTAAGCCATAATTTGGCAAACCATAGTGTCTACTAAACTCATTTCCATGCAGAATCCCCCCCCCCTTAGAATTAGACATTGAAAAATCGAATAGAATGAGGAATTTTCCATTTGTGGGAAAGAATTCGTTATAGAAAGTGAGTTTTATGAAATCTGCTCATACCCCATTAATGCAAGTTGTTCAAAGATGGTAGCATTGGGTAGACAATCAACATCCTCAACATCTTCCAGTTGAAAATCTCTTCTCACAGTTGATTCAGTTATAATTATCTTTTTCCTATCCACTAAGGCTTGTAACTGTACTTCCCCATTGACAGTTTTTTGCCTTGACAGTAGCCCATGATTGTTCAATACACGAAGTATATATTGTAAGATTAACTGTTAATGCATGCTTAATAGGGTGTGCATTCAAGAAATCTACAATTTGTTTAAACCCTTTACTTTTTGTGGGTTTAAACAAGAACGCGACCATGTTGTGAGTATCAGTAAACTTTAGATTCGCCATTTATGCTGGGTTTTAATGATGGATGATAAAATTGAGTTAGGGTTTATGATTAGAGAGTATTTGAAAGAGTGAAATCGATTAAATGATTGATTGAAACCCTTAATCGAAGTATTTGTGAAAATATCCTCAACAACATTAACCATCACCAACAGTAGTAAGGTATGCGTGACAGCATTAACTTTCAACAGCAGTAGTAAGTTTATGCCTAGCATCATTAACTTTCACCAGCAGCAGTAAGTTTATGCCTAGCAGCATTAACTTTCAACAGCAGTAGTAAGTTTATGCCTAGCAGCAATCACTTTGAGTTTACACACTAACTCCAATTCAAGTCTAAAACACTCTGTCTGTTTTTAATATATTCAACTCTCTTTTTGTTTTTCAACTCATAAATTCTCTCAATTCTTTTACTCACCAAATCACTCTGTCTGTTTTTATTCAACACAACTCTGGTACGTGTTTAATTACACATACCTTTGACCACTAAAAACGGACTTAAATGACAAAAAACGTACCAAAAATACATTGTATTTGTATGTTTTGCATTTGTATTATGCAGGTAACGGATATCCAAGAAAAGGACAAAATCAAAGCCAAAATGACAAAATCGAGCACGAGAACGGAAAGACCGTGAGAAGTCAAAAAGACCAAGTCAAAGCCAACAAAAAGTCAACGTCAAAGTCAACCCCGGGAAGTGGCATTGGAAAAAGCATCGAAAACCGAACCCAAAAACCTAAATTGTTAAAACTGTGCTCACCCGTACCCACCTAGTGGGCCCGGGTCAGCCCACTTATACTTTATAAACCTAAAGCCTTATAAAAAGCCTAAGTCTTTTTATATTATCACCCGCCCAACAAACAAGCCCAAACCAACCCCTTTATAAACAAGCTGGTTAACCACAATCCCACATTACCTTACACCGTTAGTCCTTTAAGGACTAACGGTGCAAACATCAATATAACAAAAAGGACCAAAGATGCACCACTCAAGGACTATGATTGAAATAGTTATGACTAAAATTGCCAATCCACCACACATCTCCCCTGCAAATCAAACCACTGTTCATCCCTTCCACTACCCGCTAAAATGCTCCAAGACACTGTTCCCCTTTCTTCTTCCCTATGTCAACCAACCCCTATACACACCCTAAACCTCCTCACATGGGCTTATTGCCACTTTGGCAATCCCCTAACCCCTTATTCATCCAAGGAACAAGACAAGAAATGAAGGGCTATGATCTTATGATTTGGGCACTACTCATTTTAGATGGCCAAGATTGCTCTTTGAAGGCTCTCACACAACAAACACACCCGCAAGAGCTCTCACAAAGAAAGCACACATCTAGAACCTTCAATGGCTTAGTATAAATAGGTCTCCATTATAAGCCCTTGAGGCAGCTAGTTTTTACTTAGTAGTTTTAACCTAGTTTTTATTTTTCAAGTCATTTTTAATTATTGTCTTTCAATTTCCAAGTATTGTAACTTGTTTTTAAGTTAACTCTTGAATCATTGTTTTTCTTATTGTTTAAAGCCTTTCAAAAGCTATTTTAAGTTCTTAAGCAAGCATACTATAAATCTGCTTTAGCTTAAATATTAAGTACTTAAGAGAATTTTATAAAAAAAAACACAAAAATTCCACCCTCAAATTACCACAGCTTATTTGGATGAAAAGCTAGCAAAGGAAGAGCTTTTAAGACCACACTAGCTTGTCTTTGACAAGCTAGAGCTTGTAGAAACTTTTATTCACCCTGTTTTGAGCAAGGGTTTGGTGAGTTTCCATTTTTCATTTTTTTTAGCATTTTACTGTAGCTTAGCTTATTTACTGTTTACCTTCTTATTTCCTGCTTACTCATGCTTATTTATGTTTGTTTCATGCTTATTGTCTTTGTTTATTGCTTATATGTCCTTGTTTGAGTTTTGTTTTAAATCTGCCTTTATTTACCTTTAATCTGCCTAATACTTGTTTGCTTATTTAACTGCTTATTATTGTGCCTTTTATGCTTATAACTGCTTAATGTCAACTTTCATTTATCTATTTTCACAAAACATTGCTTAAATCTTTGTTAATCAGCCTAAAAAAGACTTTTTCAAAATCAAAGGGGTGTTTGGGACATTGGTTTAACTGATTATGAAGGTCAAAATGGGTCAAAAAGAGATATGTCTTTTGGGTCAGTTTAGTTTAGCTTAGATTAGTCCTAAGTTTTTAAGTAGTAAATCTCATTTTAAGGTTCTTAAAAGTTTGTTGTTTGAAAATGTTAGCTTATAGCTCATTGCATTTGCTTATTTGATTGTGCTTTTGCTTATTGTTGATTTGTTATGTTTTTTGTGTTTATGCATGTCTTAAAACAGGTTAGACAACCCCCCCCCACCCCCCCCCCCCCCCCCCCCCCCCCCCCCCCCACCCCCCCCCCCCCCCCCCCCCCCCCCCCCCCACCCCCCCTTAAAAAATAAAGGATATAAGGCCTGCATTTGTTGTTTGTATTTTGCCAAGTCTGTCAAAAAAAGTGCTAAGTGTTTAAAATTTTGGAAATTCTTTTTCAAATGCTTATTGTGGCTTATCCTGAATTTCAAACTCTCTTTTGATTGTTGATATAAGCTCTTTGAGGTCAAATCTCAATCTGTTTGTAGGTTATAAGTTCATAAGGTTCTGTTTAGGTGCTTATTTTTAAGCTCAAAATTGGTGTTTTGTTAAGATTACAAAAGTTTGCAAAAATTTGTCTAAGTGTCAAAACAATGTTGTTATGAAGCCTTTTAAGTGTTATTGAATTTTCAAATGGCTTTTTCATTGTTTCGTATTGTGGCTTTTTGCCAATCTTTTTCGTGTATAAGCCACTAAGCATAAGGATCCATTTTCTAGCTTAAAAATAAGCTAGAAAATAGCCTTTTGACTGTTTGGTTGTCAGTTTTGGTCAAAAAGCTACTTTGCTTATTTAACCTTATTTGCTTATTGCATTTACTTAATTTAGGTTTAGTATCTTTAGGTTAGTTTAAGTCAATTAGTTATTTTCCTTTAGTGTAGAGCTTATTTCAGGCTTATTTGCATTTTAGCTTAAATTTCTAAGTACTTATAGGCTTTTTGATTATTTTGTCATTCTAGCTTATTGTAGTTGCTTATTTTATTTTTTTTTATCAAAAGTGCTTTTTAGGTATAGTTAAGTTCTTGTCTTTGCTTATTTTGAGTTTTGTTTGCTTTTTAGTGCTTTATTAGCCAAACAGTTAGCCATTTTTAGTCATTAAGTGTTTAGCTTATACTGTCTCCTTTAACAGCTTATTTTGTGCTTATTTGGGGTTTATAAAAAAACACTTTTGTAAAAATTGCTTATTTAGTGCTCTTTTAAAAATTATATTATTGGCATGTAAAAAACATTTAAGAGTTGGGGGAAGTCTCAGGTGAGCAAGGCTCGAACCCAGGACCTCACCCCTACTCACCAAATGTTTTATACACAACACACACTACCACTCGCCCTTGGGTCTTTTTCGGTTTAAGTTTACAAAATTAATCTTTTATAGTAGTTTTAGCCCTTTTGGCTTATAAGCCGTTTTTAGCTTATTTCACAGCTTATTTGATAAGTTGTTTTTCCCAGCTTATTTTTATTAGATTCTTCTTTGTTCAAGCTACTTTTTGCCATTTTTTTAGATTTTTATTACGTAGTTTAGTATTTCTAAACATTTAATTTCATTAAAATCGTTTTTAATTCATAAAAAATTATAAAAAAGTCAAAAAAATATAATTCTTTTTTAGAAAATTATCTTTTAACATTTAGGACTTAGGAAAATTAGATTTTCTTTCGTAGGGTTAAAATTTGCAAAATTTGATTTTTTAAAGAGCGGGATTGAATCCCGTTCACGTTTTTAATGTTTTTTTAGCCCTAATCACCTTCGTTTTTGGTCTAGTTTTCTTTGTTCTAGCAATTTACTCAATTAAGACTTATAAAACCCAAAAAGATCATTTTAGGACTTAATTCTGGTCATTTAGGGTTTTTTAGGTCACGTTTTAGGAATCTCGGTTTGCGTTTTTAGTTAAAATTTGTTTTCCATTAATTGTTTTTAAGTGTTTGCCTTAATTTTCTCGTAGCTTTAGAAATCCAATCATAATCTTGTTCCATTCAAGCATCGATTATCAAAACGACTCTCGACTTTCAATTGCATTCCTCGTTGGGGATAACGCCCAGGAATCAACTTTCGGTTTATACATTGCGAGATTTTTGATTCTTATCCTTATATTTATATATTTATAAGTACATTTTATATTTATTTATATATATATTTATAAAAGGGTTAGCATCAAATCAATCAGGTTTTGGCGCCGTTGCCGGGGAGGATTGTATACGATTATTGAGCCGTTTGACAATTTGTGTTTGAAGATCCTTCTTTGTGAAGTTATTTTGCTTATTTTCTTATAAAAAAATACAAAAAGATTTTTCTTTTATTAGTATATATAATATAAAAAAAATCTAAAAATCAAAAAATTAAAAACATTGTCGATAAAAAGAAATAAAATTCACCATCAATATAAAACTTTCAATTGAAGTATTATCATTAATAAGTTCCCGAACTAAAGATCAAAAACTTACCTTTTGTGTCTCTCGCGAGGTACGGTTTCACTTTGAAAGATAAACAAACTCTAAGAGGGGTATAAGGCGGGTTGTTCCTAGGAACTACGACCCTAAAGGAGAAAGGTTTTTAATAGCTTCGCGCTTTCCTACTCCTCCGCTCCTTTGTGCGTTTTTCTCTTTAAAGAGTTACCGAGAAGCGAGTTGATTATTAGGTTTAAGTGTCTTATCTCATTGTCCGTTATTAAAATTCAATTGTGAATACATTGTTGAAAAACCAAAAAAAAATATTAAAAAAAAAAAAAAGTTAGTATAAATTTTCTTTTTATATTTTAGTGCATGCGCACTCGTTCTCAGTCTCGTAATTCTAATCGTTAACAACAACAAGTCCCACCGACTTTTGTTGAACCATTTAATCTTGTGGAACCAATTGAAAATCAAGCTCCTCCCGTGTTACGATGGCCGATAATCGTACTATGGCTCAATTGCTCGAAGCACCCACCGAGGGTTACGAGGATGCCATCGTTGTTCCCGAAAATCACCAGCGGACAAACTTTAGAGCTCAAGCACGGTTTGCTTACCCTTGTTCAAAACAAACAATTTTTTGGACATGACAAAGAAGACCCTCATGCTCACATTCGATATTTCAACAAGATCACTTCTACGATGAAGTTCCTGAACGTCCCGAGGTCCCGAGTACGTCGGTTAAGCTTATGCTCTTCCCATTTTCCCTCGAGGGTGTCGCCCGGATTTGGCTTGAAAAAGAACCCCCTCGATCGATTCTTACATGGGATGATCTTGTTTCGAAATTCATCAACAAATTCTTCCCTCCTTCTAAAACAACAAACCTTCGAAATGAAATCACGAGATTTCAACAAAGATTTAATGAAACTTTTTACGAGGCATGGGACCGATTCAATGATCTTCTTCGGGCATGCCCACATCATGGATTTTCGGAATTACATCAACTCGATACTTTCTATAATGCTTTGAAATCTAATGATCAAGATTCGTTGAATTCCACCGCGGGTGGTAACTTTTTGGATAAAATGCCTCGTGATTGCCTAAGAATCATCGAGAGCAAATCCGAAGTTCGTAATTCACGTAACCAACCGGTTGTTGCCAAAGTGAGTTTGAGCTCTTCTACCCCCGGTATTTCTCCCGATGTTGCCGAACTTAAAGATATGGTGAAAGCCTTGCTTGTCGATAAGAAAAACCAATCCCAAGCTCCCGCTACCGTAAAAGCGGTCGAGGAAAGTTGTGTAACTTGCGGTGGTGCTCATTCTTACCGTAATTGTCCCGCCACCAATGGAAATGTTTATCGTGACAATATTCAAGCATACGCTTCACAAGCCGCCGCGATTAACTACAACCAAGGAAATACCGGTTACCGTCCCCCGATGGTTGCGAATCAAATTCGACCTCCCGGTTTTCCTCCCGTTCAACAAAACCAAGGAAATAATCAAAACCGTTACAACCAAAACCGCGGAAATAATTTCAACCAAGGACCAATTTATCGACCCCCGGTTAATCAACCACCAGCTTACCAAGCTCCAGCTTACCAAACGCAAGGTGTGTCAAAAGAGGACTTTCAAAACTACATCAAAGCAAATGATGCGGTTATGAAAAATATGCAAAACCAAAACCAAATGACCAATTTGACCAACTTGTTGACCAATTTTGTGAACTCTAATACCGCTTCTACTTCGGGCTCGGGTTCTCTTCCTAGCAACACCATTGCTAACCCGAAGGGTGATATAAAAGCAATCACCACCCGAAGTGGTGTTTCTTATAAGGGACCCACGATTCCTACTACTTCTTCTTCTCTTCCTAAGGTGGTGGAACGTGAAACCGAGGTTACAAAGGACACGGTGCCTCCTACTAATAACGGAAGTACCGAAGACGTCCAACCTCCGGTTGTCCAAGTTGAAACTCATGTACCAATTTTTGAGCCCGTTGTTGCTCCCGTTAGTGCTCCGAAGCCTAACCCGAAACCATCAATTCCATATCCGTCTAGACTTAATGACCAAAAGATCCACGAAAAAGCTAACAATCAAATTGAGAAATTTTACCAAATCTTTCAAGATTTGCATTTCGACATTAGCTTCGCGGATGCTTTAATTCTCATGCCTAAATTTGCTTCGACACTTAAGAGTTTGATTAGCAACAAAGAAAAATTGTTTGAATTAGCAAGAACACCTTTAAATGAGCATTGTTCGGCGGTCCTCCTCAAAAAGTTACCCGAAAAACTTGGAGACCCCGGCAAATTTCTCATACCGTGTGATTTTCCCGGAATGGATGAGTGCTTAGCCTTGGCCGATCTTGGCGCTAGCATTAATCTCATGCCATTATCCGTGTGGAAAAAGCTTTCTCTTCCGGAGCTCACTCCTACTTGTATGACTCTTGAACTTGCGGACCGGTCAATTTCTCGTCCGATCGGTATCGCCGAAGATGTCTACGTAAAAGTAGGAAAGTTCCAATTCCCGGCCGACTTTGTAGTCGTAGACTTTGATGCCGATCCCCGAGTTCCCCTAATTCTCGGGAGATCCTTCTTAAAGACCGGACGTGCCTTGATTGATGTTTACGAAGGAGAATTAACTCTTCGTGTTGGAAAAGAAGCCGTAACATTCAATCTTGATCAAACTTCGAGATACTCCTCTAATTATGATGATAATTCGGTTAACCGAATCGACGTCATTGATATGGCTTGTGAGGAGTATTCTCAAGAAGTTCTCGGTTTCTCCGATGTGATCGCGAGTGGCAATCCCACTCCTTATTATGACCCGATCGTTTCTACCTCTTCTCCGACCCTCACTCCCTTCGGGGATAGTGATTTTCTTCTCGAGGAAGTCGACGCTTTCCTCGCTCTTGAAGATGATCCAACTTCACCGGAAGTTGATCACTCTTATTACGACTCGGAGGGGGACATTCTTCTTCTTGAAGCATTTCTCAATGATGATCCATCATTACCCCTCATACTCAAGGAAATTATTTGCCTGAAATTCAAAAAGAACTTAAAGTTTGTGAAGCTAAAAATGATAAATCTTCAATTGATGAACCTCTCGAGGTCAAACTCAAGGACTTACCTCCTCATCTCACAATACCATTTTTAGAAGGTGACCATCAAGTTCCTGTCATAATTGCTAAAAGAGTGAGTGTCGAGTAAAAGCGGCTCTCATAAAGGTTTTAAAGTCACGCAAGCGAGCCATCACTTGGAAACTCTCCGACATTAAGGGTATTCAACCGGAATTTTATACTCACAAGATTCTTATGGAAGAGGACTACAAACCGGCGGTTCAACATCCAAAGAGGGTGATCCAAAAATCCACGATGTCATCAAATGGTGTTGAAAAACTTCTTGACGCGGATATAATTTTTACCCGATTCGGATAGTCCTTAGTGTAAAGCCCCGTACATTGCATACGAAAAAAAGGTTGGTTTACCGTTGGTAATAAATGATGAAAACGAGTTAATTCCTATCGATTGGTTAAGGGATGACGTGTATGCATTGACTACCGAAAGTTAAATGAAGCCACCCGTAAAGACCACTTTCCACTACCGTTTATGGATCAAATGCTCGAGAGATTAGCGGGAAACGAGTACTATTGTTTTCTTGATGGTTTCTCGGGTTACTTTCAAATTCCCATCGATCCTAAAGATCAAGAAAAGACCACATTCACGTGTCCTTATGGAACGTTCGCCTATCATCGCATGCCTTTCGGCTTATGCAATGCACCGGGCACGTTCCAAAGGTGTATGATGGCTATCTTTTATGATATGATCGAAAAAATGATGGAAGTCTTCATGGATGACTTTTTGGTCTTTGGGAATTCATTCAGAAATTGCCTCTCTCGTATGGACAAGATGCTCAAAAGGTGCGAAGACACCAATCTTTGTCTAAATTGGGAAAAGAGTCATTTCATGGTTAAAGAAGGAATTGTCCTTGGCCTTAAGATTTCCAAGAACGGGATTGAGGTTGATAAGGCCAAAGTCGATGTGATTGCTAAGTTACCTCATCCCACCACCGTCAAGGGTGTTCAGAGTTTTCTTGGTCATGCCGGTTTCTACCGACGGTTCATTAAGGATTTTTCTAAAATTTCCCGACCGATGACTCATCTTCTTGAGAAAAATACTCCGTTCATCTTCTCTGATGAATGTATTCAAGCTTTTGAAACGTTAAAGAAAAAACTTACCGAAGCTCCAATCTTGATTGCCCCCGACTGAGACTTACCCTTTGAGCTTATGTGCGATGCAAGCGACTTTTCCATAGGTGCAGTCCTGGGGAAACGTCATGAAACCACTTTAGGCCTATACACTATGCTAGTAAAACAATGAACGAGGCGGAATCGCATTACACCATGATGGAGAAAGAAATGTTAGCCGTGGTGTATGCTTTCGAAAAATTCCGGTCTTACCTCATCTTTAACAAAAGCATTGTGTATACGGATCACTCCACCCTAAAATATCTCTTTGCTAAAAAAGATTCCAAGGCGAGATTGCTCTGGTGGGTTCTCCTCCTTCAAGAGTTTAAATTCAAAGTAATTGACACAAAAGGGTGAGAATTCTCGCGGCCGATCCTCTTTCCGATTAAAAAATCTTATGAAAATGTGCTGACCCAAGAGATTAATGAAAGTTTCCTTCGAGACACTTAATATGTGCTTTTCTGGTGACTCAAGTACCCCATGGTTTGCCGATTTTGCAAATTACCACGCAGGGGAAATTTCATTGTAAAGGGATGTTGTTCCCAACAAAGAACAAGTTTGTTCAAGGAGTTAAACATACTTTTGGATGATCTAGTTGTTCAAATGTTGTGCGGATCAAGTGATCCGGCGGTGTGTACACAGCAAAGAAGCTCTCGACATCCTCGAAGCTTGCCACAATGGACCCACCGGGGGACATCATGGTGCAAATCTCACTGCCAAAAAGGTCTTTGATGCCGGTTTCTTTTGGCCCACTATTTACAAAGATGCCCATGACTTGGTCACCCAATGTGACACTTGTCAGCGTCAAGGAAAAATTTCGCAACGTGATGAAATGCCTCAAAATTCCATCCAAGTTTGCGAAATCTTTGACGTGTGGGGCATCGATTTCATGGGGCCGTTCCCGTCTTCACGAGGGAACAAATATATACTCGTGGCCGTCGATTACTTGTCAAAATGGGTTGAAGCGAAAGCGCTCCCCACCAACGACGCCTGAGTTGTTTGCAAATTTCTTAAATCTCTCTTCGCCCGATTCGGTGCCCCTCGTGCTATCATAAGTGATCGCGGAACCTATTTTTGCAATGACCAGTTTGCAAGGTCATGCTTAAATACGGAGTTACTCACCGTCTCTCCACCGCTTATCACCCACAAACAAGTAGGCAAGTTGAGGTATCCAATCATGGCTTGAAATGAATTCTTGAAAGGACCATAGGCGAGAACCGTACCTCTTGGTCGAATAAATTAGATGACGCACTTTGGGCCTTCCGTACCGCTTACAATACACCCATCGGGAGCACCCCATACAAGCTCGTATACGAAAAGGCATGTCATCTACCGATCGAGCTCGAGCACAAAGCCTATTGGGCCTTGAAGCATGCAAACTTTGACCTTGAGACCGCGGGTGATCACCAAAAAAGTTCAACTCAATGAACTAAATGAACTTCGTAATCATGCCTATGAGAACTCTTTAATCTATAAAGAGAAAACAAAGAGGATGCATGACTCCAAGATCAAAAACCGCATTTTCAACGTTGGTGATCAAGTCCTCCTCTTTAACTCTCGATTGAAGATGTTCTCGGGCAAGTTGAAATCCCGTTAGTCCGGACCGTTCACCATTACCCAAGTCTTTCCATATGGCACCATTGAGTTATCTCAAAACTCCAGGCCAAATTTCAAGGTGAACGGTCATCGAATTAAGCACTACTTTAGAGGAGACGTACCACAAATGGTTGTCTCGGATCTCCAAACCTTCCCCAAGGACCAATGAATTCGGGGATTGGGTCAAGCTTAGTGACCCTAATCAGCGCTTCGTGGGAGCAATCCATGCTTATCCTAGAATTATTTAATTAAGTAGTAGTAATGAATAAATGTTTTGTTGTTGTGAAAGGCCCGCCTATTTCCTTTTCCGTGCTTTGTGTTGTATGTCCAGGATTGCCCAAATTTTGAAGCCTCTCGTGCTCGTGGTTTTGTCCTTCGTTCATAAGAGCTTCACATCCGCATATTCATTTTGGGAAATCCAATATCCTAATCTTATCGACTAACGTTTATCTTTAAGCATACTTAATAAACGGCTTAGGATTTACGTAGAGACCCTTCTTAAAACATTAAGGACAATGTTTAATTCTAGTATGGGGGGATCTATCGATTTGATTGTGCCTGCAGCCGTTGTTTTCACGTAATCCCGTTTTTACCACCAAAATTTCAAAAAAGTTTAAAAATTTATAAATTTTCAAAAATAAAATAAGTGTTTTGTCACAATTTTGACTTTCCTGCTGGGTAGAATAAGAATAAATTTTGACTCGATCGAGCGTGTTGAGCTCTAGCTTGTTCCTTAACGTTTAGACTAAGCGTTCGCGGAATTCGCGAAGAACGAAAAATGATAGAGTTAAGTATGAGTTGGATGCTAAACAAGGATTATTTGGAAATCTTAAGAGCTCATGTGTGTAATTTGTGGCTTTTTCTCCCATAAGCTCCTAACCAGACTAATAATACGTGCTATTTTTGGAGATTAAACTTAAATCAACAATTTTTATGTAGTTGATAGCAAAAATTTTAGTCTTAGTTCAAACTTATACTTAAATTTTTCAAAAAGAAGTCTTCTCTATATATCGTGAAATATAGTAACATGAAATGAAAAAAAATGAATGAAAAATATGATGAAAAATGAAAAAAGAATAATAATTATAAACTGTTGGCTGATAAAAGTTTGCTGCATCTTGCCGGCTCACAATCGATGTTACAACCTTCTAAAGAAAGCCCATAGTAAGAATAATAATCCGAGACTGATAAAAGTTTGTTGACTTACCGTTCACAAGCCGAGTTGCAGCCTTCTAAAAGGTCGAGGGTTACAATTGCATCATGGTTACGTTTAATATTAAGTGTGGATTAATAAATGTAAGATCTCTTTTTGTTAAATTTAAATATGCTTTTGAACTTTGACTATTTCATTTTAAGTTTTTAAATAAGCTATGTACATACGGGAAGCCTAAGAGTTTTTAAAACCAAAGGTCCGTGAGTCCCGATACTAGTCTATGTGGGGTGTCAAAAGCCTGGTCACGTAGCCGCAAGGTTGGGATGTGCGAGATGGAAAGGCGCTACTTGGGGATGATTGCCTTAAAAACTATTTCTCTTCGGGCTGGAAAGTTGAAACATAAAATTTTGCAAAACGTTGATCCATGGTTGAAATTCAAAATGGCACATTCACCTAAGATATAATAATTTTCGGGAGTGAAAAGTTCACAAGTTGCAAATATGAGTAGTGTTAGCATCTTAACTGATATTTAACGGTGATTTCGTTTTAAGCTTGGTTTGGGACGAGTGAAAAGTCAGAAACGATGAATTTATCCTTTTTGGGGCATTTTCGGATCGAAATGCATCTTGTTCTATGATCCTTAACGGTTATAAAAATAACGAAAGTCAAAAAGTTAAGTTGCTAAAAAAAGAAATAAATGTGAAAATTGGAAAAATACAATAAATATGTGTAGGAAAAGTGTATCTTTAAGAATGGTATAAACACGGGCTTGGTCAATAAGCTATTGTTTCTTTAATTTTCCCTCGATGTAAAGTCAGAACTATTTTGAGGTAATTAGTCGAGGGGGATCGAGATTCTTAGTTTTCTTAAGTGTTTACTTATAGCATTGTGTGAGGACACGGTAATATCTTAGTATGGGGGATTTTGGTATGTGTTTAATTACACATACCTTTGACCACTAAAAACGGACTTAAATGACCAAAAACGTACCAAAAATACATTGTATTTGTATGTTTTGCATTTGTATTATGCATGTAACGGATATCTAAGAAAAGGACAAAATCGAAGCCAAAACGGACAAAACCGAGCACGAGAATGTGAAGAGTGTGAAGCAAAAGTCAAAATCAAAGCCAAGTCAAAAAGTCAAAGTCAAAAGCGGAGCCGATATCGAAGAAATGTTAAATGGGCCAACCCATACCCATCTAATGGGCCGAGTCAGCCCATTTATACATTACATGAAGACTTGTACAAGTAAAAGGCTCAACACTTTCTTTTATTTATACCTGGCCCAATAACTAGGCCCAAACTCCCTTATAACAAACCTGTTAACAGTTACCCCTTAAACTTAACTCCGTTAATGGATAACGGGGCAAACAATTACCAACTACAGGACCAAAGATGCAATCACAAGGATTGTGGTTGTACTCTAAACATAAACCACACTAGGGACTATTCTTGCCAATTCCCAAATCACACCCTGCTCATTGTATGTACTCTCTTCCATTTTCCTGCCTAACCTCTGAAAATGTTCACTGTCGTCTTCCTTTTACCCCACAAAAAACATACTATCCCGCCTACTAAACACCAAAAAGCATGATGGCAATCCCAATCACCTATGCGACAAAGGATCAAGACAGAAATGAAGGGACAAGATCATATGGACTTGGGGGACTACTCAATTTGGGGTTATGATTAATTTAAGACTATACACAACAACAAGCACATCTTGATCCCTCTCAGTAAAGGAAACACAAGATGAAGAGAACTAGGAACTTTCTTAGCTGTGTCTAATTAGGGGTTCTTTGTAAGCCTTTGGGCATGTAGTTTCAAACTAGTTTTCGTTTTAAGTCATTTGTAATTATTGTCTTTCATTTTCCAAGTATTGTAACTGTTTTTATTCTTTATGAAAATTTTGAAGTTTTTAAGTTCACTCTTACTTCTTTGTTTTTCTTATTGTTTAAAGCCTTTCAAAAGCTGTTTTAAGTTCTTAAGCAAGCACATTATAAATCTGTTTTAGCTTAAATATTAAGTACTTAAGAGAATTTTATAAAGAAATATACAAAAATTCCACCATCAAATTACCACAGCTTATTTGGATGAAAAGCTAGCAAAGGAAGAGCTTTTAAGACCACACTAGCTTGTCTTTGACAAGCTAGAGCTTGTAGAAACTTTTATTCACCATGTTTTAAGCAAGGGTTTGGTAAGTTTCCATTTTTCATTTTTTTTAGCATTTTACTGTAGCTTAGCTTATTTACTGTTTACCTTCTTATTTCCTGCTTACTCATGCTTATTTATGTTTGTTTCATGCTTATTGTCTTTGTTTATTGCTTTTATATATCACTCTGTGTTTTAGAGTCATTGACGACGTCAATAAATCTACTATTTATTTTTAGTGTTGTACGCATTTGCTTTTAATTTCATGTATCAAGTTAAATTGCGTAAACTAAAAATTATCGTTCAATGTAAACGGACATTAATCAATTAAACGTTCACATCAATCAAGTATTAAATAATTATTTTGAGAATAATTATGGTCTTTGGTTATTTTAATTTTATCGGTTACGTAAAGTGTTTACGTTTCGCGATAAATTAAGTTTAGGCATTCCCGGAACCTTAAAAATAATTCTACGCTTCAACAAATACCCACTTTTATACCCAATACCCAAAATTTACCAAATATCATCATATGTTAGTCCATATGGCCAAATTTTATGCAAAAGGAACCAACCAAGACATTTAAATATCAAGACTTACACTTTATATAAAATATACAACTACTTTCTATATTTATAACTTATGAATACAAAATGATACTTTCATATCTTTATTTTTACTAGAAATACACAAGTAAATATCTAGTGACAATAACCCTTGAATTTATGGGATGATTCACTCTTTTGGGAATATAAGAACACAAGTCATTAAAGAAGTAAGGCATGACTAGTTTCTTGACCAACTATCCCCCTTTTTCCTCCTTGTGTTGCCGCCCCTCCCCTTGGACCAAAGACTTATAGTCATTGATAGTTACTAGTCCTGTATACATATACACTTGCTACTTGAAAGGATAAACACACAAGCATTTCATTTACAAAAAAAGAAACAAACTCATATCTCTCTCTTTTCTTCTCTCTATATCCCACGGCACGAAACCCCCTAAAATAAAATCATACAATTATTTTACAATCATATACAAGCATACCTACTCTATATTAAGTTTCCTCAGGTGATTTGAAGTATTGTTTAATCATTTAAAAGGATTAAGGCAAGAAAAGAAAGATTAGGGTTTCTATTGGAAAACTAGGGTTTCAAGTGTGCAAGCTTGGGTTTAAAGTTCTTAAACAAACGCAATTTTGGGGCATATTTCTCATCATCATTGTTCATCATAAGGTTATCTAAAAACCTTTATCTTTTCATTTCTTGAGTTTATATGTATATATGATGTTTACTTAGAAAAATCACCGTTAGGACCTTTTTAACATGTAAAATGTATTTTTACTTGTGGTTATGAATTTGTGCACTTATACACATGTTATCTTGATGGTAAGATCATGTTATAAATGGATACATAAGTATTTTACAATCTTGGTTAAGCTTAAAAAGTGTTAATGCAAGATTAGGGTTTCTACTGATTTTCTTAAAGAGCCTACAAGTTAAATATGTATAAATAACTTGTTAATCTTGTTACCATGGACTTATGAGGACAATGGATGAACTTTTGGACATTAATATAAGTATCACATATGTCAAATATAGTTATAAGGGCTTATGGTAAATACTTAAAGTGAATAGTACATATATACGCTTTGTATATAAAATGTATATATTTTGATATTAATTGGCTGTTTGGAATCCGAATTTCCAACAGTAGGTTTGACATTTTATAAAGATAATACACCTCACGACGATTCCAAAAAGATAAGAAACTTGAAAAAATCGGTATTATAAACGAAAAAGATACGCTAATTACGAGTCATACGTTAATTAAACGGGTTTATAAAATAACTTTTATAAAAATTATACAAAATAGAAAGTTTGATGTTTTTAAAAGATTATACACATTTCTAGGATTCTAAAATGATAATAGTCGTAATTTTTTGATTAAAAACGAAAAAGTTATGAATGACGCGAGGTTTATCTACTTAATAATGTAATAACAAAATACTTTTATAAAACCATTTTTATAAAAGTTACTGTTCATGACAGAAACATTTATTTTTGTAAACCTCATAAATAAATAGAACTTTCAATTACGAGAACGTGCTCGAAAGAATCGCTAAAAACGGAGCTATAACGAAGAAAATACGACATTTACGGGTTTTACGATAACAAAAACTATATAAATACATTTAGGGTCTGGTGTGAACAGTAAAAGTTACTGTTCACCAGTAGGTCCAAATTATGAAAATGTCAAATTATGATAACTCGTCCTAATACGAAAGCGTGGGCATAAGAAACGTCAAAATCGGGCTTAAAACGCGAAAGTTATGCCAGTTTTACTAAAACGGAAATTATAAACGTTTTTACTTATTAAACACAATTTTATCAAAACAATTAGATGGTGATGTAGCTATGTAGACTTGTATATGGTAGATGTTAATCATCATGCTTAGTACTTATACGGCCTTAAATTAAATAGGTTGCATCTGACGATTTACGTGACGCATTATCTGTGATATACTTGACATACGCTCACTCAAGGTGAGTTCATAGCCCCACGTTTTACATGCTTTTGTTTTATAAGTTTTTGGGGTGAGAAACATGCAATGTTTTACAACTGGACACAAGTGGATACTTTTACATTATGATTACGTGTTGCCTAAGTAGCGATAACCCTATCTGAGCCCATTATCATGAACTGTCAATTACTGGATTGTGAGCGTGAATGTTATGAATAGATCTATTGGGATTGACATCCCCGTTCGGGTGATTAGCTATCACTGGGCAAACGAACGTATACCATGTCGAACATAGGATGTTGCGGGTTAGAACATCATCACGGGCAATGTAGGCCATTTATATGGTATTCATTTATGTCGAGCTTTAGTGTCATGAGCTTAGGGCAACGTAATTACATTTATATGATGTCTGCATCTGTTGCATTATCATACACTTGGGAAATCTTGTGGTCCTACAATATATGATTTATCAAACCTATGAATTCACCAACATTATTGTTGACGTTTTAAAGCAATGTTTTTCAGGAGATCAGTAAGCATAAGGTGCCAAGGATACATTGGTGGTTTTGTTTTGGGATGTCATGCTAAAGATATGGTTGTATTATGTTTTGGGAAAACTCATGTGTTGTGAACTAGTATCTTTGTAATAATAACAAGGAACAAGTTAAGGCTTCGGGCTATTTGTATCAAATATTTGTTAAATCCAATGTATCAGTTTTAAAACGACTTTTTGGTCGTTCTATATATATCTTGTGTTATTGATCCGAGAAGTAACACGCCCCGGACCCTTATTCCGCTGCGACCTAATTTGGGGGTGTTACAGATTGGTATCAAGAGCCAAGGTTATAGAGAACCAGGTCAAATGTTTTTGCTAGACTATAACGGTTTCAAACATTCGAATTCATACAAAGGGGTTATACACGGGGCATACATATGCACATACATTCATGCCATACACTACTTGTTGCATTTAGTTGGTTGGACTAGTTGCATATAATAATATAATGTTTTGATATAATGGTATATTACTATAGAGTCTTATATTAAATACTAATATAAGCTATCTTGAATTTTTAGATTCAGTCATGTCAGATTCCGATGAATCGGGGGTTACATACACGGAGGTTTCCAGACCATTTGAGGGTTTATCAGACATAGGATCACCCCCCGCCCCCCCCCCCCCCCCCCCCCCCCCCACGAGAGCCGAGGAGATATCCAGTACATTTGAGGAGTTGTCAGATATAGGATCACCAGGAGTTGTACCATCACCGGACTACATACCAGGCCTTGAGGAGCCACAGTCACCACCTCTACTAGATTATGTTCCAGAGACGATATACCCCGAGTATATGCCACAGGAGGATGACGTGTTTCCGGCAGAGGAGCAGCCACTGCCTGCTGCTGCCTCACCCACTGCTTAGTCACCAGATTATGTTTCGGAGTCTGATCCTGAGGCGGACCCAGAGGAGGATGACGACAAGGACCCTGAGGAGGATCCTGTCGATTATCCTGCCGATGGAAGAGATGATGGCGATGACGAGGAGGGTTCATTAGAGGATGATGAGGATGATGATATGGACACCGAGGCCGATGATGAGGAGGAGGAGGAGCACCCAACTCTTGCCGACTTTGTAGTTGTTGCTTTACCAGCTACTGATCAGGCCCCATCTGCGGAGGAGACAGAGCCGTTCGAGACTGATGAGTCTGCGGCCACACCACCACCACACCCTGCATATCGTGTGACAGCTAGGATTTCTATTCCAGCTCCAGTACCTACACCAGTATGGTCCGATGCAGAGGTTGACAGACTTCTCGCTATATCTACTCCACCATCATCACCGCTCTCCCCATGGTCATCACCACTTCCCCAGATACCTTCTCCACCACTACCCCCGATACCATCTCCATCACTACCAGTATCACCACCACTACCAGTATCATCACCAGTGCCTGTGTTATCTCCATCACCACCTGCTAGTCCTATTCGTCCGTTGGGCTATCGAGCTGCTATGATCCGGCTAAGAGCCGAGGCCGCATCTACTTCCCATTCACTACCATTACCACCACCCATCATACTCTCCCACACCAGACCAGAGCCATAAAGAACGGGTTAAGCCATTATGGGTTCGAGCCTTAGTCATAACTATTGGTTTGGATTGCCCCAAAAAAAATTAGAAGCTCAAATAGAAGCACAGAAACCAAAGAACATCAAGAAGGAAGACGTAGGAGGTATGATCAGGAAGGATATACCGAAGGAAAAGTTAAAACCCTATGTCGACGAAACTCTATGCTTAAATGGCAGGAGTTGGTTACCATGTTATGGTGATTTAAGGACTGCGATCATGCACGAGTCCCACAAATCAAAATACTCTATCCATCCAGGTTCGGACAAAATGTATCAAGACATGAAAAAGCTATATCGGTGGCCCAATATGAAGGCCGACATCGCCACCTATGTTAGCAAATATTTGACGTGTGCTAAGGTCAAGGCTGAACACCAAAGACCATCAGGATTATTGGTACAACCCGAGATACCTCAATGGAAGTGGGACAATATCACTATGGATTTTGTCACAAAGCTTCCTAAGTCGTCGCAAGGTTATGACACCATTTGGGTGATTGTTGACCGACTTACTAAGTCTGCAATCTTTACGCCAATGAGAGAAACTGATTCCATGGAGAAATTAGCGAGAATGTACTTGAAGGAGGTAGTCACGAGGCATGGAATACCTATCTCAATCATTTGTGATCGTGACCCTAGGCTCGCATCGAATTTCTGGAGATCACTTCAGAAGGCTTTGGGTACTAACTTGGATATGAGTACTGCGTACCATCCACAAACCGACGGACAAAGCGAGAGAACTATCTAAACTCTCAAGGATATGCTACGTGCTTATGTGATCGACTTTGGAAGTGGTTGGGTTAAACATTTACCATTAGTTGAGTTTTCATATAATAATAGTTATCACGCTAGCATCAAGGTTGCACCGTTTGAGACGTTATACGGTCAAAAGTGTCGTTCACCTATTTGTTAGGCCGAGGTTGGACAAGTTTAACTTACCGGTCCAAAAATAGTTCAAGAGACAACCGAGAAGGTCATTCAGATCAAACAAAGAATGCAAGCCACCCGTGACCGACAAAAGAGTTACGCCGATTAAAGCGTAAGCCGATGGAATTTCAAGTTGGGGATAGAGTTATGCTTAAAGTTTCACCTTGGAAAGGGGTCGTACATTTTGGCAAACGGGGAAAGTTAAACCC
>BQNB010091294.1:0-26914 GCA_026074375.1 Tanacetum coccineum
AAATTGCACTAAGCTCACAACACTGAAGCTAAACAATGTATGTATATCAAATACATATGAATGATAGTGCTCAATGTAGATGTTCAACCCGTAACATCTATGATTTCAAATGGTATACATTCGTTGTTTCCGGCCAACCGGTAAACTAGCAAGTGCTACTTGCCCGAACAGGGATGTTAATCCCAAATAGATCTATTCATAACATTCGCGCTCACATAATGCAATTAAAAATTACATCTATGCAATTGACAGTTCATGATGAAAGGCATAGTGGGTTATAGCTACTTAGGCAAACTCGTAAAATTTGAATTTAAAATGTACTTGCATCCAGTTTGTAAAACAAACATGATCTCATCCCCAAGATTTGATTAATGATTGAAAAAGTATAAAAGTGGGGACTACAAACTCACATCAAGTAATGATAACGTAATAGCAAGGTAGTGGCACGAAAAACGATGCAAAAGACTTTATCCGCAACCTATGGAAAAATAATACATATTTACTAAACGGAAAAATAATAAGCTAAATACTTGCAATCTTGTCCCTAGTGTGTGCTTGAGCTCCATTAAAATAATGATGTTTGAAAATGAATTCTCATGTTAAAATGGTCAACTTTATTGAGTCAACATGGTCAAAATATAAGTATGCAATTTACGACTTCGGACATTTAGGAAACTAGGTCACATATACTCTAAAATATTAGTTTAGGTCAGCCCTGGATTTGGTCTCTAAGTGCGCCAAATAATTAGACAAAATAGTGGGGTTTAATAATTCAAATAAGTAAAATTTTACTAAGTGTTAATATTGGACGACTTGGAGTTTTATGGATTCGTTATTTATAGGTAATGAAAACTAAAAACCTATTAGACATCTCGGACAGGTCGTCTACAAGTTTTGTTAAATAAGTCTTGTCCAAAAAGGTCGTTTAGTTGGGTAAAAACGTGGCTAAACATACGGGTGTCACTAGGGTAGTTTTTCCAGACTTAGAAAAATAATAGGGTCTTATTATCAGCATGTGCTGACTGCGAGGTCAACAGTTTGGTCTCAATTTGTGACTTCGTTACTCAACATTAGGACGAAACAAAAACACCTTAGTAAACTAGGTTAGTTGGACTACATTTCACCTTTTATAGGTTTCGTGTGTCAGGGTCTTTAACAGGGTCAAAAGTGGGTTGAAAAGTGGCCTTACATGCAAACAGTCATGACTGTTTACACTCAAGGTGTTTGACGAATTGTCAACACCTGTGACGAATAGCCAATTACACACGCGATTTGTGAACAAGTTATTCAACAAAAAGGGGTGGTTTTTATTTCAATTTAAAGATGGTACTTCAGGCTTTATGTATCATTATGTGGTTTGTCATTTCACTTGGTAAAATCGCCATAATAATACAAGGAAATGGTCACGCTGGTCGTTTACAATGCAGTGAGAAATGTGACGGTTTTTACACCCTACTTTGAGACCTTCTAACTTCTTATTTACTTGACGAAAATCAGTGATTCCAGGGGCAAAATAACTATTATATGTCCTATTTATGAAAATAACTATGGTTCGTTTTATGCTCAACTTCTAGTGGCCGAATAGGGTACTTAAAACTACAAGTATGGGCTGTGTTTTAAAATCACATAACATATGCGTTTTTCTTAGGGTTTTTAAATGACCATAACTTACTTGTTTCTTAACCGTTTTTGACGATTTAAATTGCTAAATAAGGCTTAATAGGTTAACTAAAATTCGCAGCTAAGTTCTGGATTTATAGAGCACGATTACTAGTCGTATTATATCCCCTGAACCACTAAGTTACCAAAGGTAAAAAAAAGTGAGTTGTGAATATGGTGATTACACAATTCAACCATTTTGCATTCGACTTAATATTTGGCATTACAAGGGCTTAGTACATGGCTTCATAACAACATATGACCAAGTTTTATTAATTACATAATAAGTTTTATGGGGTTTTACTCGTTCCTTTGATGAACATCAGAAAGTGAGGAAAATAAAAGAAAGTTTTGTTTTTAAATATCTTTAAGCACACTACATTAGGTACAAGGATTGTATATATAAAAGTTAAATAACAAAGAATGTTTTGCTCCTAACTCAAAGACGATCGCATGCAATTGTATAAAAGAACAAGGTGCGAACTCACAAAGCAAGAAAAACAAGGTGTGTGCTTCGAACTAGAACTAGTGGAACCCTTGTTCGTTACTAGCCCTCAACGAACAAACCAACGCCACTTTTAAACAACTTAACCACGACCCTTGGACTATCTTGTACTGTCTTGTGATCACGAACAAAAGGAATCATCTGCTTGTATGTCTTCATTGACCAAAGAGAAGCCAAAAGATGGATTTAGGGTTAGGGTTTTCTAGAGTTTAGATGTCCTTGTATTTGTATGAAGGGGTGTTTGTTGGTGTCGAACCAGAAACTAAAGGATAGAAAAGAAGTAAGAGTTGGTGATTTGTAGCTATTGTGAATTTGTGATAACACCAAACTCAGCCAAGGTTCTTTTTATAACCGAATAAAAGAGTAAGAAGACTAGTCAAAAGGATACTCACAAGCTTATGTAACTAAATTTTAGGTAAGCATCCTGGTACAGGAATTAAAAGTTGAGTACTATTTGTGGAATGAGGAGATTGAATGCTTTGGAGAGTAGAACCAGGAAAAGAGGTAGCTAAATCATCATGTGAAGTTGAGGGGTTTCACAAAAGGAGGCGTTGTGTTTTATTTGTTGGGTAAAAGAGATAAAAGGAGTTTTAGGAGACTTTGTAGGGATTTGGGATCTTTGTGTATGTTTG
This sequence comes from Tanacetum coccineum, assembly GCA_026074375.1. Taxonomy (NCBI): domain Eukaryota; kingdom Viridiplantae; phylum Streptophyta; class Magnoliopsida; order Asterales; family Asteraceae; genus Tanacetum; species Tanacetum coccineum. The sequence goes on from BQNB010091294.1 coordinate 2,797, forward strand.
AAACTTTTAATTTTTGTATAGCTGGGTAAGATGGATATATTAGTTGACATCTTCGAGGGTTTTTAGGAGGTAGAGGTTTTATTTATGGAGGGTACCAAGTCTTCTTAGGTTATGGTGTTAAGTTTTAGTGTAGGTTTTATTTTCGGTAGAGATTTCTCTTGGTAGGATTTAGTGAATGAGAATGTATATTTTCCTTTGTCGTGTGAGCCCTTGAGTATCGAGTATAGAAAGGTCTTGGTCCAAGCAAGGGGCGTCGTGTGTGGTCTTAATAAATTAAGGTGATGTTTTAAGCTAAACCCTAATTTTCTAAGTCATGCAATTTATCTAAAGCGTTTTAAATGAAAGTAAACACGTAAAATGCTATAACTAGCAAGAAGATAACACTATTGAAATTGTAATATGACCTGAAAACACGGGGTGTTATAGTCTTCCCCCGTTGAATGAGTCTTGTCCTTAAGTCTTAAGATGCGGCACTTGTCGACAGTGCGGTCTTGGTGAAGAGATGTGGGTACTTCTCCTTAAATTAATCCTCACATTCCCAGGTAAACTCAGGACCTCGTTTAGAGTTCCATCTAACCTTAATGATGGGAATGCGACTTCTCTTCAATTGTTTGATTTCACGATCAATAACTTCTACTGGTTCTTCCACAAAGTAGAGCTTGTCATCAACACGTAGTTCTTCCAACGGAATCACTAGTGATTCATCGGACAAACACTTCTTTAGATTGGACATGTGGAACGTGTTATGAACTCGGCTTAATTATTGTGGTAGTTCAATTTTATAGGCAACAGTTATGACTCTCTCGATCACCTTGAATGGGCCGACTTACCTAGGGTTTAACTTCCCCCGTTTGCCAAAACGCACAACCCCTTTCCAAGGCGAAACTTTTAACATGACCCTGTCGCCAACTTGAAATACCATTGGTTTACGTCTAATGTTCGCATAGCTCTTTTGTCGGTCATGAGAGGCTTGGATCCTACTTTTCATTTGGACAATCTTCTCGGTAGTTTCATGAATTATTGCAAGACCAGTAAGCTAAGCATCTCCAACTTCTGCCCAACATACGGGCGATCGACACTTTTACCCATACAGTACCTCAAATGGTGCAACCTTTATGCTGGTATGGTAACTGTTGTTGTAAGAGAATTCCACTAACGGTAAATGTCTATCCCAATTCTTCCCAAAGTCTAACACGCAAGTGCGTAACATGTCTTCCAAAGTTTGGATAGTTCTTTCACTTTGACTGTCAATTTCGGGATGATAGGCCGTACTCATGTCTAATCGGGTTCCCAAAGCCTTATGAAGTGCTTGCCAGAATAGTTACGTAAATCTACCATCACGATCGGAGATAATAGAAACAGGCACACCATGTCGGGTGACTACTTCCTTCATGTAAAGCTTCATTAACTTTTCCATGGGATCATTTTACCTCATTGGTAGGAAGTGAGCAGATTTTGTAAGACGATCAACGATCACCCAAATGGTGTCATAACCGTTTGCCGTCTTAGGGAGTTTAGTGACGAAATCTATGGTGATTTTCTCCCACTTCCATTCTGGAATCTCTGGTTGGACTAGCAACCCAGAAGGTTTTTGGTGCTCTGCCTTGACCTTAGAACAAGTCAAACACTTGCTAACATATGTGGCAATATTCGCCTTCATGTTAAGCCACCAATACAACTGCTTCAAGTCTTGGTACATCTTGTCAGAACCCAGATGAATTGAATACTTTGACTTATGGGACTTGTGCATGATCAGAGTCCTTAAGTCACCAAAGCATGGTACCCAACTCCTGTTGTTCAAAAATAGAGTTCCGTCAGCACGGGGTTCCAACTTTTCCTTTGGGAGGTCTTTTTTGAGCATGCCTCCAACGTCTTTAACACTGAGGTTTTCTGGCTTCAATGCTTTGGTCTGAGCTTCTATTATTTTCTTGGGAAGGTTCAAGCCCATTGTCATAACTAAGGCTCGAACTCTTAATGGCTTAGACCGTTCTTTCCTGCTCAAAGCATCAACAACAACGTTTGCTTTCCCCGGGTGATAGCGGATGTCACAATTGTAATCACTAAGAAGCTCCAACCATCGCCGTTGTCTCATGTTCAACTCCTTTTGGTCAAGGATATGTTGTAAGCTCTTATGGTTGGTGAACACGGTACACCTTTTCCCGTATAAGTAATGTCTCCACATCTTAAGGGCGAACACTACAGCTCCGAGCTCTAGGCCATGAGTGGTGTAGTTTTTCTCATGGATCTTTAGTTGTTGAGAGGCATAGGCTATAACTTTCTCGTTTTGCATAAGTACATCACCCAATCCTTTATGCGAATAGACAATAAAGTTTTCTGATCCTTTAGGCAAGGCCAGAATAGGTGTGCTACATAGCTTCTTCTTGATCAACTGAAATGCAGCTTCCTCCTTTTCTCTTTAGTCAAACTTCACATTCTTCTGAGTCAATTTAGTCATGGATTTTGCTATCTTGGAAAAGCCTTCAATGAATCTTCTGTAATAACTGGCGAGTCCTAAAAATTGACGGATCTCTGTTGGACTCTTAGGAGATGCCTAATCTTTAATTGACTCGATCTTTGCAGGATCTACATGAATGCCCTTGCTGTCTATCATATGGCCGAGAAATTACACTTTTGGAATCTAGAATTCACACTTAGAGAATTTTGCGTACAACTCTTCTTTCTTAAGTAGTTCCAAGATTAGCTTGAGGTGCTCTTCGTGCTCTTCCTTATTCTTTGAATAAATAAGTATATCGTCAATAAAGACAATCACAAACTTATCTAAGTACAGCTTGCACACCCGGTTCATAAGGTCCACAAATACCGCCTGTGCGTTTGTCAAACCAAAAGGCATTACTTGAAATTCATAATGGCCATAACGCGTCCTAAACGCGGTGTTTGGAATATCTTCCTCGCGAACTCTTAACTGGTGGTAACCTGATCATAGGTCAATCTTTGAGTAGACACTTGACCCTTGAAGTTGGTTGAACAAGTTATCAATTCTCGGAAGTGGATAACGGTTCTTCACCGTTAGCTTGTTCAGTTCACGATAATCGATGCACATACGGAATAATCCATCCTTCTTCTTGACAAACAAGACCAGGGCTCCCCAGGGTAAAGAGTTGGGTCTTATAAATCCCTTGTCGGATAGTTCTTGAAGTTGTTCTGCCAGTTCTTTCATTTCGGATGGTGCCAACTGATAAGGCGACCGTCCTACGGGTGCAGCACCTAGTACCAAATCAATTTGGAACTCTACTTGTCGGGCTGGTGGAATACCCAGTAAGTCTTCAGGAAAAACATTAGGAAAGTCTCTAACAATTGGCATAACCTCAAGTCGCTTCCCCTCCGACTTGTCTTTGGCTTCCTTCGTGGTAATGTGTGCCAAAAAGACATCACATCCCTTTGACAAATACTCTTGTGCTTTAGTGCACGAAATGATATTTAGTCGGGATTCTTCCCTTTTGTTGTTTCCATTACCTTGAAAAATTAACATCTCCTTTCCGAACGGAACACGTACAATCTTCTCGTCATAGATGATCACTCCATGATACTTTATTAATCAGTCCATCCCAATAATGACGTCAAAACTACCGAGTGGGACTGGCATCAAGTTGATGTTGAAAGGACGTCATAATGACTTTCTAACGTAGTGGGGGTAATGTTAATCAAGGCACTAAAGGTATTAGATACAAAGCTCCTATCCGCACCAGTATCAAATAAAATTGTAGCATAACGGTTGTTGAGGAGAAACGTACATGTGATGACGTTAGAGTCCGGGCTAGCATCTCTTCCTCCCAAAGTATAAGCTCTTCCTTAAGTTGTACCATTCTTGTTGTTATTCCCACGGTTCTTTAGTTTTGGTCAATTCTTCTTGATGTGGCCGGTGTTACCACATTCATAGCATGCTCCTATCTTTTGATTCTTATTGTTGTTGTTGGTATTGACCCAACAATCAGTGGTAGTATGACCATACCTCTTGCATTTTCCACACTTGGGTGCACATTGCCCAGTGTGATGGTAATTGCACTTGGTGCACAGAGGTAGGTCCCCAATATAGACCTTCTTTTCACCAGGGCCAGCAGTGTACGCCCTAGCTACATTTTGCTTCTTGTGGGGTTGTTGTTGCTGATTGTTTCTTAACGAATCATCATCCTTCCTCTTGTTTTCATTCTGCCTTTCTGCATAAGTGCGGAGTTTCTGATCCATCAAGTCGTTGGCCAACTCGATAGCAAAATCAAGAGTCTTGGGTCTTGCAGACATGACATTTCCATGAATGTTATCGGGAAGTCCACCGATATACTTGTCAATCTTTGCGGTTTCATCAGCAAGAAATTTGGTGCACATCAAGGCTAGTTCTTGGAAACGCTGAGTGTAAGCTGCAACATCGTTTCCCCTGACCTTAATATTCCACATTTCAATTTCAAGTTTCTTGATTTCACCATTTGGACAATATTTGTTCGTCAATTTCTTCTTGAAAGTCCCCCAAGTCATAGCATAGGCAACATCATGACCTAAGGTTCTCACATGACCATTCCACCAGGTTAGTGCATCACCTTGCAGAGTGCAGGTAGTAAACTTCACTTGATTTTCAATGGCACAACCGCTAATGTGGAATATTGATTCCATCTTTTCGAGCCTTTGGGATAAGCCAACAACGCCTTTAGTTCCCTTGAAATTCAAAGGTTGGAATTTCATGAAGTCGGGGTAGGAACAGACACGTGCAGGTTGCACAGGCCTTCTGATTCCTCCTCCTAAACTTTGGCTTCTGTCATCCTGAGTAGAGTTTCTTTGGATTGCCCGATCGATCATAGCTTTAATGGATTCTGGATTCATGGCGTCGTTTGCTCCTTGTCTTGTTACAGGCATGATTCTAATAATCACAAAAAATCAATGTACGTGAGATATAATCACAATGTCAATACAAATGGATATGATAATAATAATTACACCACAACTCTATGGAGAATGAATACAATGAAATCAACCATAACATAATACATCAACATTTCATAACATAATGTCGAATCGTACATGATTTGTTTGGATACAAAATGATCACTAATGATCTAGTACAGAAAATGAAAATATGTCCTAAAGTCTATTAGCTGGGAGTTACCCATAAAGCTTAATAGACTATACAAGATAGCTAGAAATGAAAAGTACAACTAAAAGCTACTACCGGCGTCCTCCACCGTATCAATCTGAGCTTTAGCCTCTAGCACCTGGGTATGCATGATCTGTCTGACTGCATCATCCTCAGCTCTCTGGCGCTGCCACTCCATACGACTCATGTGAGTCTCCAATGTCTCAAGTCGCGCCAATAATGCCCTGTTCCGAGCCTCGAAACTAAGGTAAGCCTGGCGTACCTCATGCAACTCTATCTCGTAAGGAGTCCTCTGAGCTCTCACTACATCAATCTCAAGTCTAATGTCTCTGCGGTCAGTTCGAGCGTCAAGAAGCTGTGTATAGAAATCCTCACTCTCCTTTCTGCGAACCTGTGCCTGGTAGCTGACCCTCAAGTTAACTTCCTCAATGGAAGTCATCATCCTATGCTCAGAAGCCTCTAAAGCTCTAACATAACCAACATCATCTGCTCTGTCAGCAGCTCTAGCAATAGTCTGGGCATCATGACCAGGACTATGAATCAAACACTGTCCTACCTCAACAGTATCAACAAAATCATACTGACCTCTAGGTGCTCTAGCAGCAGCAGCAGCAGAACTCTCTACTATATCATACCCAGGTGGGGGAGCAGTAAGTATAAATCTCCTCTGAGGTGGCATGTCCTCCTCGGGGATGTCATTGCTCATACGGATCATGGATGCCCTATGACCCAATGATGCCTGATCATAGGTAAGGATGGTGGGTAGTATAGGTGCGGCAGCATGCTCAATAATGCGTGCCTCTATGGATGCTGACATGGGTGGCTCAAGTCTGACAGTCTTCCATGCCCTACAGAGACGTGTCTGAGAAAAAGGGACCCTAGTCTGAGGTGATCTAGGTGTAGGTGCAGACTTATCAATCTCAAATGCCTTTGTATCCTAGCTAAGGGAACATGGTCAACAACAGGTACCACAAAAGAATCAGCCGGAGCTAGATGCTCCTCCTCCTCGTCCTCAGTGGGCTCCTCATCCTCATCATCTGTATCATCATCATTGTCGTAATCCCCGGGCTCATGCTCCTCACTAGGATCCTCCTCGGGATCCTCTTTGGGATCCTCATCGTCATCCTCCTCGCCATCCTCAGGCTCATCTGGATAATCAATAGAATCCTTATCAGTATCCTCCTCCATCAAATTCGAGTCAGTAATGTATCTAGGTAACTCAGCAATTAGTGAAGCATCATCAGCATAAGGCTGATCCTCGACCTGAATGTCATCATCTGATGGTGCATGGTACTCTGGGTGCTCTGGCTCCGGAACATCAACTGGTACATGCTCATCCAACTCCATGGGGTCAGGTACATAGGCAGGTGACAGTGAGTGTGCCTGCCCCTGTTGGGCCACCTCCTCATAGGGGTCTATCTCTAGAAGCTCGTCGGCATTCATGAGTGGAATACCCCATGATGATGGTCCATTTGAATCAGAAGATACGGACGTATAGGTAATAGCGGATGATGCGTTGTCTGATGACATGGCAAATCTGTAACCATAATATAAACTTGTATAAGTATATTATATAGGACCATCGGTAATATACGTAATGTAATATAAACACGTATATAACCTGTGTAAGCACTTAGTATACTCAACTAATGCTAAAATGATGCATGACATGTAAGTATGTATACGAGATGCAACACTACTTGTTTGTATGTATGTCCCTTTGAAAACTTTTGAATGACATAATGTTTGAAAATGGTTATAGACCAAGCAAAAACATTTGACCTGGTTCTCTATAACCTTGGCTCTTATACCAATCTGTAACACCTCCAAAATAGGCCACAATGGAATATGATGTTCTAGGGGTATTAATTCATAGATCAATAGCACAAGATATGAGAATGACGTCTATAAGAGTCGTTTGAAAACTAATACATTGGATTTCATAAATGGTTCGTAACAAAAGCCCATAGGCTTAACTTGTTTAACTTGGAAAAGTAAAGATTTCAAAACATAACAATATTCTAAAATGTAATGCATGTAAATCTTTATGATAATATGACTTCAAAAGACGACCATCCAATGCATCCATGGCTTGCACCTTATTGACCTGAGGAAACATGTTTAAACTGTCAACAATAATGTGGGTGAATTTATAGGTTTATAAATTTAATAAAACGGATGGCAAGATCTCCCTGTAATAAAGTAACAAATACAATATCACAAAAATGTATTACAAAATGCACTAAGCTCATGACACTGAAGCTAAACAATGTATGTATATCAAATACACAAGAATGATGGTGCCCAATGTAGATGTTCAACCCGTAACATCTATGATTTCAAATGGTATACATTCGTCGTTTCTGGCCGACCGGTAAACTAGCAAATGCTAAATAGATCTATTCATAATATTCATGCTCACATAATGAAATTTACAATTACATCTATGCAATTGACAGTTCATGATGAATGGCATAGTGGGTTATAGCTACTTAGGCAAACTCGTAAAATTTGAATTTAAAATGTACTTGCATCCAGTTTGTAAAACAAACATGATCTCATCCCCGAGATTTGATAAATGATTGAAAAAGTATAAAAGTGGGGACTATAAACTCACATCAAGTAATGATAACGTAATAGCAAGGCAGTGGCACGAAAAACGATGCAAAAGACTTTATCCGCAATCTATGGAAAAATAATACATATTTACTAAACAGAAAAATAATAAGCTAAATACTTGCAATCTTGTCCCTAGTGTGTGCATGAGCTCCATTTAAAATAATGATGTTTAAAAACAAATTATCATGTTAAAATGGTCAACTTTATTGAGTCAACGTGATCAAAATATAAGTATGCAATTTACAACTTCGGACATTTAGGAAACTAGGTCACATATACTCTAAAATATTAGTTTGGTCCGGCCCTTGGTTTGGTCTCTAAGTGCGTCAATTAATTAGACGAAATGTTGACGTTTAACTAAATCAAATAAATGGAATTTTACTAAGTAAGTGTTAATATTGGACGACTTGGAGTTTTACAATGAATTTATGGATTCTTTATTTAATGGTAATGAAAACTAAAAACATATTAGACATCTCGAACAGGTCGTCTACAAGTTTCGTTAAATAAGTCTTGTCCAAAAAGGTCGTTTAGTTAGGTAAAAACGGGGCTAAACATACGCGTGTCACTAGGGCAGTTTTTCTAGACTTAGAAAAATAATAGGGTCTTATTATCAGCATGTGCTGACTGCGAGGTCAGTAGTTTGGTCTCAATTTGTAACTTCGTTACTCAACGTTAGGACGAAACAAAAACACCTTAGTAAACTAGGTCAGTTGGACTACATTTCACCTTTTATAGGTTTCGTGTGTCGGGGTCTTTAACAGGGTCAAAAGTGGGTTTAAAAGTGGCCTTACACGCAAACATTCATGACTGTTTGCACTCAAGGTGTTCGACGAATTGTCGATACCTGTGACGAACAGCCAATTACACACGCGATTTGTGAGCAGGTTATTCAACGAAAAGGGGTGGTTTTTATTTCAATTTAAAGACGGTACTTCAGGCTTTATGTATCATTATGTGGTTTGTCATTTCACGTGGTAAAATTGCTACAATAATACAAGGAAATGGTCACGCTGGTCGTTTACAAAGCAGTGAGAAATGTGACGGTTTTTACACCCTACTTTGAGACCTTCTAACTTCTTATTTACTTGACAAAAATCAGTGATTCCAAGGGCAAAATAACTATTATATGTCCTATTTATGAAAATAATTATGGTTCTTTTTTATGCTTAACTTCTAGTGACCGAATAGGGTACTTAAAACTACAAGTATGGGCTGTGTTTTAAAATCACATAACATATGCGTTTTTCTTAGGGTTTTTAAATGACCATAAGTTACTTGTTTCTTAACCGTTTTTGACGATTCAAATTGCTAAATAAGGCTTAATAGGTCAACTAAAATTCGCAACTAAGTTCTGGATTTATAGAGCATGATTACTAGTCATATTATATCCCCCGAACCACTAAGTTACCAAAGGTAAAAAAAAGTGAGTTATAAATATGGTGATTACACAATTCAACCATTTTGCATTCGACTTAATATTTGGCATAACAAGGGCTTAGTACATGGCTTCATAACAACATACCACCAAGTTTTATTAATCACATAATAAGTTTTATGGGGTTTTACTCATTCCTTTGATGCACATCAGAAAGTGAGCAAAATAAAAGAAAGTTTTGTTTTTAAATATCTTCAAGCACACTACATTAGGCACAAGGATTGTATATATAAAAGTTAAATAACAAAGAATGTTTTGCTCCCGACTCAAAGACGATCGCATGCAATTGTATAAAAGAACAAGGTGCGAACTCACAAAGCAAGGAAAACAAGGTGTGTGCTTCGAACCAGAACTAGTGGAACTCTTGTTCGTTACTAACCCTCAACGAACAAACCAACGCCACGTTTAAACAACTTAACCACGACCCTTGGACTATCTTATACTGTCTTGTGATCACGAACAAAAGGAATCGTCTGCTTGTATGACTTTGTCGACCAAAGAGAAGCCAAAAGATGGATTTAGGGTTAGGGTTTTCTAGAGTTTAGATGTCCTTGTATGTGTATGAAGGGGTGTTTGTTGGTGTCGAACCAGAAACTAAAGGAAATAAAAGATGTGAGATTTGGTGATTTGTAGCTATTGTGAATTTGTGATAACACCAAACTCAGCCAATGTTCTTTTTATAACCGAATAAAAGAGTAAGAAGACTAGTCAAAAGGATACTCACAAGCTTATGTAACTGAATTTTGGGTAAGCATCCTAGTACAGGAATTAAAAGTTGAGTATTGTTTGTGGAATGAGGAGATTAAATGCTTTGGAGAGTAGAACTAGGAAAAAGGGGTAGCTAAATTATCACGTGAAGTTGAGGGGTTTCACAAAAGGAGGCGTTGGGTTTTATTTGTTGGGTAAAAGAGATAAAAGGATTTTAGGGAGACTTTGTAGGGATTTAGGATCTTTGTGTATGTTTGAAACTTTTAATTTTTGTATAGCTGGGTAAGATGGATATATTAGTCGACATCTTGGAGGGTTTTTAGGAGGTAGAGGTTTTATTTATGGAGGGTACCAAGTCTTCTTAGTTTATGGTGTTAAGTTTTAGTGTAGGTTTTATTTTCAGTAGAGATTTCTCTTGGTAGAATTTAGTGAATGAGAATGTATATTTTCCTTTGTCGTGTGAGCCCTTGAGTATCGAGTATAGAAAGGTCTTGGTCTAAGCAATGGGCGTCGTGTGTGGTCTTAACAAATTAAGGTGACGTTTTAAGCTAAACCCTAATTTTCTAAGTCATGCAAATTAACTAAAGCATTTTAAATGAAAGTAAACACGTAAAAATGCTATAACTAGCAAGAAGATAACACTATTGAAATTGTAATATGACCTAAAAAACACGGGGTGTTATACGCTGCGCGCACGAGCCGTCCAAGAGCTCCAAGAGCTACAGAAAATTTCGGCCTTTATTGACTCTCGCCTAAAGAGTATTGAGCGATTCCTCAATCGCTTCGCCGACCAACCTAATGAGACCAATATAAATGACCCTGAGTCCGATGATTCCTTTCCTTACTCTGACAATGACTCAGATGATGAGGAATTTCTTAATGAGTTAAGTGAATATGATAACACATGAACACTACGCCGAGAAAGAATAATCAATAGTTTTGATGGGGATGACCTTGCATTTGAATGTATGATAGGCTTTAGGAAGTTCACTTCCTATGTCGACCCTTTTCTACTAATGAATATTATCTCGCGTAAAGCCTATAATACAATAATGGTAGATAGACTATAGGGGACGAGAAAGAACCAAGTTGACATTGTTAGGGATGTCTATGTGTGTGTCGGGAGTTTTACCTATATCACAGATTTTGTTATGTTAGAAGACATAGGAGAATTTATTATGAGCGACATGGCTGAAGTCTTGATGGGTAGACCCTTTAAAAAATCACTAAACTCAAATATGACGTCGCTAAGGGATTGGTCTCATTCACTAAGATCTTTGACACATACACATATAGGATGCCATGAACAATACCTAGGCTCAAGAACTTCAATTAGAGTAAGGTCCCACCATTATTAGAACTTAGCCAAAATGATTTGATGAACAAACTTAGACACCCTTATGAAAAGAATAAGTTTATGTACAAAAACTGCTTAAACCTAAGTTCAGAATACCATGTGAACGAAAGTATGAAGGAATGGCTCATTCGTAGGCACGTGAGCATTCACGAAACAACGTAAGGACGTGTGACTTCGAGTCTAGCTACAAGACTCGTTAATAAAGAAAAGCTCTTCTTGGGAGGCAACCCAATTTACTTTTCCCACAAACTAGGAGTGTCATGTGTGTTTTAATTCTCTATAGTTTGTTTTATTATGTTTGAACTATCTTATAATCATGCTTTGTATTGTTCTTAACCTCGTCTTAATTTCAATCAAAGGTATTTTGCAAATAATAAGTGTAGGGGAATTTATCCGGTTTTTGAACCAAGTTCAAACATGTTAAATAAATTGTTTAGATTCATTCGCGTCATATGATTAAATTGTTAAATCTCAGGTTTTATGCAGCCTTTTGTACAAGAATTAACTTATGGAATCAAGTGCAGGAAATTTTTCATCAAAAACAAAAATTTCATTTTCACAGAACGTGGAGACGGCGTTATGATTTACACGCGACGCCATCACCATGACACCTGTGACGGGGTTACATAAACCTTGACGGCGTCAAATGCCCAGGTCTAGAAAACTCAAAGTTTTTAATTATTTTTGAAAATAAAACTTGCATAACATTTAAAATATGTATTCTTCTATTATAAATCTGCAAAAACCTAATGAGTTTAACAATTCTCTCATCCTATCTTTACTACTTTATCGAGTCGAACCCTAAATTCATATTGTATATTTGTTTATCGCACATTTTATGCTTGGTGTAGTTGTCTTTGTCTTTGATTACAGGTTATATTTGATGAGAAGAAGCTTGAAAGTTCTTAGGAAGTTTCATTAGATGATTCTTGGAGGATGATTTAACCAGTTATCGCATGTTTCTTCTCCATTATTGAGCAAACCAGGGGAGTACTAGTTTCTTTTCCTTGTTTTCTTTTCCCTTTATTCATTTTCACGGGTACTTTTATAGAACATTGGGGACAATGTTCAACTTAAGTGTAGGGGAAAAATGAGCCTTAGAAACTATTCTTTCATTTGCCATTGTCTTTGTCCTTAAAATGATGGCTAATATATCGAAACATAGCATAAAAGGTGATTTTTACCCAAATTTAATTTTTTTTATGACACATACCGATGAAAACCAAGTATTAATAGCGTCTTATGGATAGGAATTTATATGACTAGCACAAAACCCTAAAAATCCCACCCCCACAATGTAAGGTTCGCCCTTAGATATTATACCTTTAGCTTGTTCGAGTTAAGTAGTGAGCAATCATGTGTGTCTATTCCATCATTACGGATGTGTATGCGTGGTTTGTCGCCTATTCTGGAACATTGGTATCTGTTACTTTAGGATTATGAGAGTGTACCGGTAGCATACTAAATTCTAGAACTTGTTATTGTGATACATCCCGAGACCGCATAGTAAGTATTAGGATTTGCTTGATAAGAGAAATTAGGATTAACCCATGTTTTAAACCTGTAATTGTTATTATGGTCACCTCGATCATATAACTATCCCGCACCCTTGCCATGCACTCATTTTTAGTGCAGGATACCCCTAGTACAACCCTCTGATCCTATCCTTTTTCACGGTTCTCGTAATTTTCTGGTGGATTCCAGATTATTAATGAAGAACATTGTCACCCTTAAACCAATCGTTACACCCAAATAGCCTTAGCCTACCCTATATGTACTCATTTTTAGTAAATTATTGTGTTTAACCCAAGTTAATTATTTGAGTACACGGTTGCCAAGTCCTTATCCTTGTAAATATAGTTTTGGGACGATTGGGATTCATGGTAGTATTTATTTCGTGGAAGAATGGGGAAGAAAAGTTAAGTCCATACCCCCATATGTTTGTCAAATGATCTCCATGTTATTTTGATCCACCTCAAATCGGGTCATTAGATAGATTGTAAATATCTGTAAAAGATCAAGTGTAGGGGTATAAACCCCATGTGATGTATTATGTTATTAAAAAAATAGAAAAGAAAAAGAAATAGATTGATGTAGAGTTGTATAGAGTTTGTATATCTTCGTCTGAGTCTTGGCTTAGCAACCATACCAAAGTGTATTCGTGTAAATAATTAGCTAACCCTTCCACTCCAAATTCACCCAAAGCCACCCAAATGTATCCCATTCGTTTCCATTTCCATTATATGTTATCTTACACTTACACCCCACAACCCTTTAAAAGACCTCTTAGATAGTAATGAATAATGCTTGCACCTAGAAGTGGAGGTTTGATCCTTTACCAAGCTTATGGTAATTTATATGCTATGACAGGTAATGATTATTGATTTTCCATTTTCCCCATATGTTATAATTTATTATACAATAAGAGTGAAAGAGAGATCCCCAACACTTATGTGAGGTGCTAGATATTACTTTCCGTGAGTTCCCTTATGAGGTCTAGAAGATTGTGTTGTAATATACTTTTAAGAGTAGATAACAAACCCTCATATTGTTATTGTCTAGGTAGAAAAGCCCATTTGCTTGAGGACAAGCAAATCCCAAGTGTAGGGGTATTTGATGAGGTGTCATTTTGTACACTTTTTCGGGGTCGTTTAACCCTCTAAATCATGCATTTATGCCCAAAATAGATACTTAATCATTCCTTTTTAAGTATTTCACATTTGGAAGGCATTTGGAAGAATTACACGTGACTTGGGCTCAATTGGAGAAGAAACGGACAAGACTACGGACCTACACCAACATCTATCAAGATAATGTTCTCAGCAGCTGGAGACGGCGTCACAGATACAACGTGACACCATCACAACGAAGACCAAGACGGTGTCACAAGTTCTCACGACGGCGTCAGAGCACACGACCCAACCCATTATCTAGAATATTCTCTTTCGTGACAGCGTCACGGCTAAAACACGACGCTGTCACAGCGATTTTCCTATATATACAAACCCGAATTTAGGGTTTTGAGTATGTACATTTAGAATAAAAATACGATATGAACCCTAATTCATTTAGCAGCTGTTAGGGATGATTTTAGGGCCTAAAACCCCTATTCTACTTCCTTCAATTCATGTTTTAATCAAGTAAGGTTTATTTAATCATTCAATATGTGTATGTGTTATTTGATTTATCTATGTTCTTGCTTTATCTATAACATGCTTGGCTAAACCTCCTATTATGTTTATTTATGATTGTATGAAACCTAGAATGTAGATCTTAGTAGTGTTGCTTCTTGTGATGGATATGCATGTTAGGTCTCAGAAAACCAGCTTTTGTCTGTATCGCTGTTGATATGTCTAGGAAAACATGATTTTGTAGAAAGGATACCATCGAGTGACAGTCTTCATACTACCTTGCCCCCTAATATGGTTGATCCACTTTTAATATATTTCACATGCATTTAATATACTCTTAGGGGCCTTGTAATAGTCTTCATACTACCTTACAGGTTCGTTACTCTAACGGAATATTAAATAGACAGTGGGTTCATGTAATTTGTTCATGACTTAGGAAATAATTACATAGATCATCACAAGTGTGACAAAGCAACAACACTAGGAGAAGCAATCTAAGGAGTAATACATGATTAAATAAACAGTCTTTTATCTTATTGTTATCACCATTAGTTTAGATTGTTATTTAGTTTATTAGCTAAAACCAAACCAACCTCTCAATTATATGATTTACTTGCTTTTCATAAAACATAAAAATACAAAAAGAATCTTCTCTCAACTCTTAGAATTCTGTTAGACCATGATTAAGCCTTCCTAACCTATTCCTCGAGTGAACGATAACAACCCCTCGAGTCTTGCCTATACTACTACTACAACGATTAGGTGCTCTGCCTAGGGAGTTGTAAAACTTCGTGTAGAAGTCCTACGATGACCGCATCAGTACTAAAAGTAGTCGACATGAAACTTCGATCGACACCCGAATCAAATAATACAAAAGCCTAATGGTTATTGAGAAGAAACATACCCGTGACAACGTTAGATCCTGGGTTTGCATCTCCTCCACCAATAGTATAAGCTTTCCCTCTAGCTTCAGGAATAACAGGCTTGTTTCCATGGTTCTGATTCTTTAGTTTAGGGCAATCCTTCTTGAAATGCCCTTGCCTTCCACATTCAAAACATGTGGCAATCTTTTGATTCACCCCCGGGGCCCTCTGGTTAACTGTTGCGGGAACTGCAGGCTTACAATCCCTGGTCAAATGACCAATCTTTCCACAACTTCTACACTTTATAGTACATAGCCCAACATGGTGTAACTTGCACTTGTTGCAAAGAGGGTGAGGTCCAACATAAACCCTACCTTCATTACCACCAGCCGTATAGGCTCTGGCCACATTTGATCCTCCAACATTCTGCCTCTTGAATGGGGGTTGTTGTGTACGGTTGTCTCTTTGATTGCTCTCAAACTTTCTTTTGTTCTCAACACTCCTAATATCATAACCTTTCAACTTTTGGTCCATCAAACTGTTAGCTAACCGAATTACATCCTGGAGTCTCGTTGGTTTAGCAGACATCACATTCCCTTGAATGTTGTCAGGGAGACCTCCAACATACCTCTCAATTTGGTCTTCCTCTTCTAGAACCATTCGAGTACACAACAGAGTCAACTCTTGAAATCTCTGAGTATAAGCAGCCAAATCATTGTTCTTCACAGTCAAGTTTCATAATTAAGTTTTCATTTTTTGTATCTTGTTCCTTGGATAATACACTTCTGTCATTAACTTCATAAGATCTCTCCATGTCATAGCAACGCAGCATCAACTCCAACTGTCCTTTATTATGAATTCCACCAAGTTAATGCACTATCTAGCAAAGTGCAAGTAACATACTTAACTTGATACACTTATGGACAATTGCTAATATGGAACACTGTTTCTATCTTCTCTAACCATCTTGTCAAACCTACCATTCCTTTAGTCCCTTTGAAGTTGAGCGGTTGACACTTTACAAAGTCTTGATAGGTACACACACCAGCAACTGACATAGCACCTCTACCATTCTCATTTGGATTTCCATTTCTGTTGTTTCCTCTATCTCTATGGTTTCCATTCCCATTTCCACCATTTCTATTCTTGTCGTCATTGCCATTTTGGCTTTGACTTTTGGCCTCAAGAGTGTTAGCAACATGGGTTTCCTCATAGTTAGCCAATACCTCAGCCACTCGCTGGGCAATGAGCTATTCGATTGCTTTAGGGGTCATTCTGAAATGTGTGATAGTCATGTCCTAAACATAAGACATAGCACATGATGAGATTCGAAACGTTATACGACGACTTATAACGAGAATTAAATACATAATGTGAAATAAAATATAATAACAACACGTTTTGACAGAACGAATAAATAACAATATCATATTTAAGATGAACATACGATGGAATAGTAGAATAAGATTTCATATATATATTAGAATCGAATTCGGTTACAAATCAACCCATGACAGGGTAATTGATTTACAATATTTCAACTACTAACGTCTAGACCTAACCATCAGTCTAATGTCCTACATAACCATGGTACTACCAAACTAAGGGCAAAATCCCAAACGCCTCTCAACAAACGACTCCAATCTCCTAAGTCTCCTTAGAGCATCATCATGATCCCTACAAATCTGACGAAACTCCTCCTGTAAAAGTGCCATGTGATGGCGAAGACTGTCAACCTGATCTCTCTTGATACACAACAAAGCTTGAACCCTTAGGTTCTCCCATCCTAACCTCCTAGTCTTATCAGTCAAACCAGCTTTCTCTCCACTAGCCATCAACTGACCAGCCTCCAACTGTCTCTGAGCAGTCTTAAACTCAGTAGTCCTATCAAGAGGAACCTCTGACATGTAGTGAACTATATCATAAAGAGTACCCTTAGGATCAGGAGCATCTCCTCTAGTGGACTCATAAATACCACCAGTAACCAATGGATCTACAACGATCTCTATCGTGCCTCCCGCACTAGCCTTTGCCTCAAACTCCTCCTCGTCCTCCTTAATATCACTAGCAGCAATCTCAACTCCTATACCTATTGGGATTAAAAGACTTCATGATGATCTTGAAGTTAATATTGCTAAGGTTAGAGTTACTGTTGCTCAACATAACTTAGTACTGTTAGTGATATTAGTGAAGAATATGCTAAGTAGTTAGTACTGTTAGTTACTACTGCTAGTATATAGTACTATTGCTAATGGAAGTTAAGCTGGCTATCTTGGGTGAAAACATTTCACAAGAAAATCTCAATTTGAAATTTTTTATAAGTCTGCCTTCTGAGTGGAACACTCATGTTGTGGTCTGGAGGAATAAACCTGATCTAGATACAATGAGCTTTGATGATCTCTACAACAATTTCAAGATTGTTGAACAAGAGGTTAAAGGAACTACAAGCTCAAGCTCAAGTTCTTAGAATATGGATTTTATGTCATCCCCTAGAAGTACTAATGAAGTTAATACTGTTTATGGAGTTACTATTGCTAACACACAAGTCAGCCCTGCTAGCACTCAAGTTAGCACTGCTAGTACTCAAGTTAGTACTGCTAACTTAAGTGATGACACTGTTTATGCATTTTTGGCCAGTCAATTAAATAGATCTCAACTTTTATATGAGGACCTTGAACAAATCCATGAAGATGAAATAGAAGAGATGGAATTGAAGTGGCAGTTAGCATTGCTGAGCATGAGGACAAGAAGGTTTTTCCAAAAAACTAGTAGAAAGATCACTATCAATGGGAGTGACACAGCTGGATATGACAAGTCTAAGGTGGAGTGTTTCAACTGCCACAAGATGGGACACTTTGCAAGGGAATGCAAAGGACCTAGGAACCAAGATAGCAGAAACAAGAATCAAGACAGCTCTAGAAGGACTATAAATATGGAAGAAACTTCTTCCAAAGCTATAGTGGCTATTGATGGAGCTGGTTTTGACTGGAGCTATATGGTAGATGATGAAGTCCCTACAAACATGGCTCTTATGGCTTTTTCAGACTCTGAGGTACATAATGACAAAACTTGTTCAAAAACCTGTCTAAAAAGCTTTGAAACTCTTAAAACTTAACTTGATGATTTAAGAATAGAGTTTAACAAATCTGAGTTCAATTTAGCTACTTATAAAAGAGGGTTAGCATCTGTAGAAGAGCAACTTGTCTTTTACAAAAAGAATGAGGTTATTTTTTGTGAGCAACTTGCTGTTCTAAAAAGAGATATCTCATATAAAGACTCAGAAATTAGTATGCTTAAAAGTGAGTTAGAAAAGCTTAAGCAAGAAAAAGAAAGCAATCAACTTAAAATTGAAAATTTTGATAATGCTTCTAAGAGTCTAGACAAATTAATAGGGAGTCAGATAACTGATAAAAGTAGAAAGGGTGTGGGGTTTGTAAGCTATAATGCTGTTCCACCTCCCCATACAGGGTTATTTTCACCCCCAAAGCTTGATTTGTCCAACTCTGGTCTAGAGGAGTTCCAACAGCCTGAGTTTGAAGGCTATGGACCTAAGACTAGTAAGAGTGTTAGTGAAGATATTTCTAATGAGGTTAGGGAATCTCCTGATGCCCTATTGGTTAAGGAGTTAGTGTCAGATGATAAGTTAGAGAAGAAAACTGTTTTTCCTACTGTTGCTAAGATAGAATTTGTTAGACCTAAACAACAAGAAAAACCAGTTAGGAAACTAGTTAAGTATGCTAAAATGTACAGGTCACAAAATCCTAAGGGAAATCAAAGAAACTAGAATAATCAGAAATCCCAACAGCTAGGAAGTGACTTTGTGATGTACAATAAAGCATGTTTTTTTAGTATAGCTAGAACTCCTCAGCAAAATGGTGTTGCTGAGAGGAGAAATAGGACACTAATTGAGGCTGTTAGAACCATGTTAGCTGATGATAAGTGTAGAATACACATATCTATTTTTACTTAAAATAACCCAATTAAACCCAAAACAGACCAAAAATGGCAAAAATATGCTTGTATTTGTGTTTTGTGTGTGCAGGTACGGATAAGTCAAAAATCACAAGAAAACAGTCAAAAACGGGCAAGCACGGACACGAGAATCAGAAGAGTACAAAAGCCGGAAGCAAAGCCAGGAAAGTCAAGCCTCAGTCAAATCCAGTCAATCTATGGTCAATAAAAGTCAACAAAGCCCATCTTCCTTTTATAACATCCACAAGGGCCAATCTTGCATTTTTCGAAAGTTATTTATAACTAGAAAATAAGAAAAGGAAGACAAGGGCCAAAAGTGTAAAATCCCAAAAATCCAACAGTTTTAACTGTCAAAATTGGGCGCCAACCCATTTTTACTGTTCATCGTCACTCCCGTTTCACCATCCAGGTTAAATCAAAGGGGTTTTCCAAATTAAAGGGTGCTTAGGTCAATTCATGAGCTCTCTAACACAAATAAAGGGACAAATCAGTCTTTATCAAAGGGTTACTTAACCTCCCCTCAAGAAGAGCCACGTCAACAATGGTGAAAGCACAAATTTATGTGGGTTTTTGTGCTAAAACACTCACAAAAGAAGCACAAACGTCACATCAATGGAATGACACGCTGGCAATCCTCAGGTGTCCACAACTTGATCATACGGCCACAATTGATGCTTGAATGATTGAAGAAATGATTGGCCAAGATTTAAAGATTGGAGAGCAGGGCTAGAGATCCTAGAAGCTTCTTTCAGCACCTATAAATAGGCCTCACTTTTCACACACACAGTGAAAGTCAGGTTTTACTTAAAGTTCCTAGAAAGAACAATATGTACAGTGTTGATATGAAGAATATTATTCCTAAAGAGAGTTTAACTTATCTTGTTGCAAAGGCCACACTTGATGAATCAATTCTATGGCATAGGAGGCTAGGTCATGTAAATTTTAAAACTATTAATAAACTTGTTAAGGAAAATCTTGTGAGAGGTTTACCTACAAAACGTTTTGAAAATGACCAAACTTGTATTGCTTGTCTTAAGGGAAAGCAACACAAAGCCTCTTGTAAGTCTAAGATTCAGAACTCTATTACTCAACCTTTATTCATGTTGCATATGGACTTGTTTGGTCTAACTTTTGTGAGCAGCTTAATGAATAAGAAATATTGTCTAGTTGTCACTGATGATTATAGCAAATTTACTTGGGTTTTCTTTTTAGCATCTAAAGATGAGACTAGTAGCATTCTTAAGAACTTTATAACTGAGATAGAAAATCTAGTTGACAAAAAAGTAACAATTATCAGATGTGACAATGGAACAGAGTTCAAGAATAGAGTTATGAGTGAGTTTTGTGAACAGAAAGGAATTAAGAGGGAATTTAGTGTAGCTAGAACTCCTCAGCAAAATGGTGTTGCTGAGAGGAGAAATAGGACACTAATTAAGGCTGTTAGAACCATGTTAGCTGACTCTAAGTTACCTACTACATTTTGGGCTGAAGTAGTTAATACTGCTTGCCATGTGCAGAATAGGGTATTTGTTGGGAATTGAAGGCTTCTGAAGTTACTACTGTTAGTTTTGGAATTTAATACTGATGGTTCAAGATTGTGCTACTGTTGAAGTTTAAAGAAAATAGTCTAAGTTATTAGTACTGCTAGCTATAATAGTTAGTGCTGCCAGTATATTGTTAGTACTGCCAGTATAGTTAGTATTGTTAGTTAATACTTAGTGTTGTTAGTCTTGTATAGTTAGTACTGCTATTATGATATGCATGAGTTAAATTAGGAATAGATATGCATTATCATTATACGCGTTTTGTAAGCCCATTAGGGTTTCCTTGGTGTATAAAAGGAACCCTAAGGCATAGATCAACATATATCAGTCTTTCATAGCTTCAAGGTTGTAAACCCTAACACTGTCAAAGAGTGTTCTTATTAATATATTGGAGCTTATTGTTTTGGTTATATTTTTGTTTGTTAAACATTCATTACTGTTATTCTTCTTAGTGGTATAAACTAGATTCCCCATAGTTTATATCATACACTCAAAGTTTCAATCTTAGTGCCTTTGGATTTATCCAAGGATACTAAACCTTACATCAAGCTAAGGAGTTCAAGATCTGTTCATTGGGATCAACAAGTGGTATTAGAGCTTGTTGTGAAGCTTATAATAAGAAGAAACCAACAACACATACAAGATCTAATTCTTAGTGATAACATAGAGGCAGGAACTACTTCTACAACTCTGACTGCAAAACTCCCTATCCTCAACCCAGGGGATTATGATCTCTGGTTAATGAGGATAGAACAATACTTTCTCATGACTAATTACTCCCTCTAGGAAGTAATTAAAAATGGTAACAAAGTGCTGAAGAGAACTATTGGAGAAACTAAGCAGGAATATAAACATACTACTGCAGAAGAAAAGCAGGACAGGAGGAATAAGATAAAAGATAGAGGAACTCTGTTGATGGCACTCCTAAATAAGGATCAACTGAAGTTCCATTCATATAAAGATGCAAAATTGCTTATGGAAGCCATTAAGAAGAGGTATGGAGGAAACAAGGAATCCAAGAAAGTTCAGAGAACTCTACTCAAGCAACAATATGAGAACTTTGCAGGATTAAGTTCAGAGATAATGGATCAAACCTTTGATAGGTTACAAAAACTTATTAGTTAGTTGGAGAGATTCAAAGGCAAAAGTAATTACGACAAAGAGACATGAACTTAAAACTGTTGAGAAGTCTTCCATCTGAATGTAAGACTCATGCTTTGATCTGGAGGAACAAATAGGAAATAGAGACCATGAGTTTGGAAGACTTATACACCAACTTAAAGATATATGAACCTGAAATCTTAGGATCATCAAGTACAAGTCAAAATCCACAAAATGTGGCTTTTGTGCCACCAACATCCGCACTAACACAATAGCAATCACCAAATGAACAGATAACAATTGTTTATGGAGTTAGTACTAACTCAGCTTATACCAAAGTAATCTTACTCTGGAAGATAACCCTTATGATGACCTGTGATTTGTGCTTTCCTAGCTAGTCAGCCTAATTCTCCTCACCTTGCACAAGAGGATCTAGAACAAATTGATCCTAATGAACTAGAAGAATTGGATTTACAATGGGAGATGGCCATGCTGACAATTAGAGCTAGGAGATTCATCAAGAGGACAGGAAGGAAGTTGGATGTAAAGAGGGTCAAAGATTAGATAGACAAAAGGGACTAAAGTGGAGTGCTACAATTGTCATAAAAATGGTCACTTTGCAAGAGAATGTAGAGCTCCTAGAAATCAAGAAAGTAGAGGAAGAGAGATTAATAAAAGAACTATGACAGTGGAAACTCCCACTGAAAATGCCTTGGTTGCTCAAGATGGAATTAGAGGGTATGACTGGAGCTACCAAGCTGAGGAAGAGCATCCTACAAACTTTGCATTGATGGCACATACATCTTCAGGAAGTTCTTCCAGTTCAGATTATGAGGTAGATTCTTGTTCTAAATCATGTGTAAAGCTTATGCTACTCTCAAAGAACAATATGATAGTTTGTCTTCAGATTATAAAAGGTCTCAATTTAATTTAGTATCTTATAAAGCAGGTTTAGAATCAATAGAAGCTAGACTAGCTCACTATAAGAAAAATGAGGTTGTGTTTGAAGAAAGCATTAATGTTTTAGAACTTGAAGTCAAACTAAGAGACCCTGCTTTAGTTAAAAACAAAAAGAAATTGGAAAAAGCAAAAAAAAAAGAGATGAGTTAAAACTAACATTAGATAAGTTTCAAAATTTATCTAAATCTTTGAATAATTTGCTGGAAAGTCAAGTTATTGACAAGTTTAAAACTAGACTAGGATATAATGCAGCTTTTTCTACTACAGCTTCTCCTGCAGTAGAAAGCTTTGTAAATTCATCTGAGATGTTAGAAAATCAGGAGAATAATAAGTCCAGATCTGATAAGGGATATCATGAAGTTCCCCCACATTTTTACAGGGAACTTTATTCCCTTCAAACCCGATCTAACATTTATGGATGAAATAGTTAAAAGTGAGAATATAGATGTTATTACTGTTGTTACACCTAGTAATGTTAAGAATGTTGAGTCAAATCATGAGTCTGCTAATGTAAAAAATAATGGTAATGCAGTAGAACCTAAAACTGTTAGGATGAACAGCTTTAGACCTCCAGTCATTGAGGATTGGAATTCTAATGATGATAGTGAGGTAGAATTTATACCTAATATTGAAAATAAAACTGTTTGGCAATCCGTGTGCTCACTCAATGAGCCAACGGATGAAATTAAAGATTGAAGGCCAAGTAATGATCCAAGGGATGAGATCTAGAGGAGCGTCTAACAACCTGAAGACCTAGAAGCATCTCCTCAAGGCTATAAATAAGGCTCCTCACTCACACACATATATCTCTTTTTCCCTGTATTTTTTTAGGTTTACGTAGCTTATGTAATTTTTGGTTTAAAATGTATTTTCCTTTTTAAGCTCTTGTAATCTCATTTTCAAGTATTGTAATCAGTCTCAAATCAATGAAATAGTAGTCCACTTTATTAAATCTATTTTTGCTTAATAAGTTTGTAAGTTTTCAAAAAGCTCTTATATGTCAAATGTTGTTGTCTACTGTTACATAAGCTCTAATAAGCTCATCACAAGCTCTCTTAGTCTTTACTTATGATTGCATGAAACTTAGTATATAGATCCTTTTAATATTTCTTCTTGTGATGGATGTGCGCTTTAAGATCTAGAAAACTAGCTATAAAATATTACCTTAGCATAGACGTCTAGGGAAACGCGAGTGTGTAGAAAGGATATCATTGGTAACAGTCTTCATATTACCTTACCCCTAATATGGTTGATCCCTCTTAAGTGTTTTAATGCATCTAATGTACTCTTAGGGGCCTTGTAATAGTCTTCATACTACCTTATC
>BQNB010091295.1:1946-26914 GCA_026074375.1 Tanacetum coccineum
TGGTTTAGTAACCACTCAAGGGTGGCCTAGTGACAAAAGGGTTTGTGACTATCAATCTAAAATGTGTGAGGTCTCAAGTTCAATTTTTGTTATGTGCAAACAACTGTGAAATGGCCACGCTAATCTCCTGAAAAAGAAAGGCTTTGTCTAGTTTGAGTTTATGTGGAGGCGGGTTCAAACCCTGTGGATTAGTCGGCTAAAATGTCAGAAAACATGATTACAAAAAAATAAAAATAAAAATAGCATGATTTCACTTGGTTTACTTGCGAAATGTGTCTTGGTCTTTATAGCTTGATTTTGGATAATTTAGTACATGGGTTCTTGAACCACCACCAAGGTGGCCTAGTGGTCAGGCACCCCGTGCTGAGGCTCAAACCCTCATAAGGTACACATCTTAGGGTTGGTCGGGGGAAAGGTTGAAAACTGTCACGGATTACCCCGGTTAGGCCGCTTACCTCTTGCCCTCACCTGTTTTAGTAAACGGGCTCTTGGATTTGAAGGAAGAGGTATTGATAATCTTGATGCTGGTGAATTGCGTGTGTTTGTTTTCACAGTTTTTTTTTCAAGATTTGCCCCATTTGTTTGTTTCGGCCTTGATTTACTTGCGAAATACATCTTAAGTCTCGTGTGTATCAGCTTGATTTAAGAGTTATGTAAAACGAATAGTAGTAGCTTTGTGGTTTTCTTGAGATTTATGTTTTCATTCTAAATAACTAAAAAGTAAATCCCCTAAATCTTTCTTTTTCAACTATTCCGTATTACCTTATTTATCTTTGATAGGGGCGATAGTGATGATTCTTGAAGACTAACATTATTAGCTTTTTGCAAAAGTAAAAAAAATCAGTAAATAGTACAAGCAAAAGAAACAATATGAAAGCTCATTAGTTTGCTGTTAAACCTGAAAGAGGTATATCATAAACCGGATCTTTGTTGTGTGTTTTTTATCATGTGATGCATCGGTGATGAAACATGAATCCTATTATAGATGATGCGTCATTACTCATACGTATCAAAAAGTTTGTTTCTATAACTAGCATGGAACAATATATATATATATATATATATATAAATCTTAAAATTTTAATGACACTATGAACAAACTCTCTTGTAGAAAACTTTAAATTAACATAATGGGTTTCATAGAAGGCATGCATAAGCTTATAAGTTCAACGACTGACGAGACTCAGTTTGGGCTCAGCAACCTTTTAGATAAGCCGGCTCGTCTTGCCCACACCTTACTATTTCATGACAACTTTTTCTTGCACCAATACCCAAAAAAGACTTGTTGACATGAAGACTGATTCTTATTTGTGATTATGTTATTTCAGAAAATCCTGCAAGGGCACAAGAGCTTGATCAAATATCAGAGGTCGGAGACTATTCTAATCTAAATCTAAACTTGATGCAAACATATTATATTTTGTTATTTTCTTGTATTATGCAAACGTGCGTAACACTTTTAAATGATTCTTTTTTCTTCTTCTTTTTTGTCTGTTAGGCTCATGGAGATGCATCATCAAACCCCTTTATTACTCTTTCTAGTGGAATTGGAATACTTACTTCAGGTGTGCTTGGTGCTTTCTATGCGTTGGCTCAGAAGGAAAAGTCCGCCAACCTTGCAACAATTGAATCTGTAAGCTTTCAATTCTCTTGTCGTTTTCTGATTTACACAACCTTATACTACCAAACTGCCAAAAATAACTTTTTACACGCCTATATACATATCTATAGTGAATGAGAATCCATGCTTTTATGACTTGAAAATTACCCACGAGAAGAGCGTTGTAGTTAGTGTTTTCTGTAACGCTTCATGTAGCAAAAGTAAGTCTTTCGCTTAAGAAAGGGTATACTTTGTTGTAGATTATACGAATCTTGACATGGATTTTGATACATAATTAAGTCCAATGTTTCCGCAATAGCTTTTGTTACGAAGTGTAGTTTAGGGTCTAATTGGGTGTATGACTAAGCTGATACTTGCCTTTTGAAGTCGCAATAATCACTTTGAAAATGCACGTCCAAACGCACCTGCATTAAACTCTAAACTTACATTTTCCCGTATAATTACGCATTAGACAACTAAACACGGGTGGAAAGGAAGCTGCATTTTATCCGAATGTAGGAGTAAAAGCTTCGGTCAAAACATACAGGAACTGAAAGAAGAAAGAAAACTGAGCAAGTAAAAAAAAGTGAATCCAAGAAAAGCAAACTGCTTATTAACCCAATAAGTGTCAGTCAGCAAACAACAACGGTAATATCGGATAGGAACAAGACTTAAAATGAGAGTAGATGAAAAACATTCCAAGATCTAGAAAACCAGGATTTTCGATCGTCTTACGGTTAAGTCGTCAAAAAAGCTTCAGACGAATAAAGGAAGGAACTTAAAATGCAGTGAAAAGATAAACTATTTTCCATTGAATCAGCAAGAACGAAATAATACTTGCTCAAAACGAGAAACGAGATCAAAGATAAATAAGAAGACAATCTGGCAAATGTTGGTTCAGCCCTTGCTGCTAAAGAATCCGAGTTCAAGAAACTGAGCTCTATATATGAGGAAACGCTGGCTGAGTTGACGGGGTCAAAGTCAGAGATTGAGGGTTTGAAGCAGGAAATTCTTAAACTTGAGAAAGAATTAGAATCGAAAAGTTCAAGGATTGATGATCTGAACGCGGAAATTCTTTCTTTATGTGGGGAAAAAAGCGCCTTTATCAAAGAATTGGAATCGTTAAGGGAGGAATACGCCGAATCGAAGCTCGTTTCGGAAAAGCAAGCGGAATCCGACGCTAAGCTTTTGGAAGAAAGTGGAAAGAAACTCGATGACATCAAAGAAAAACTCGAGTCCACTTTGACCGAATTGGATAAAAACGAAGTATTAGTCAAAGAGTTGACCGATGAAAGAGATGATTTGAAAAAGACACTGGCTTTTGAAGTGGATAAAGTCAATAGTCTTGAAGAAGAGCTTCAATTCATACAGAAAACGTTAGAGGACACAAGAGACCAGGCTGCTGATGTCACAGGACGTCTAGAGGTTTCCGATAACACTTGCAAGAACCTCGAGACAGACATTTCGAGACTTCAAACCGAGTATTCTGAAGCGAAAGAAGCATTACAGAACAATATCGATCGATTGAGACAAACCGTTGAAATGTTGACCGTCGAGCTCGGGTCAACTAAAGACGATTATGAAAAAACAAAGGAAGAACTGGAAAGGGTGTCGGTCGAAATTCAAGAAATATCAGAAAATCGTGACAGTTTAAGTAAAGAACTTGTCGAGACATATAAAAAGCTTGAAAATACAATTTACGAGCTTAAAGAAGAGAAAAAGAGTGCTGTTTCTTTGACTAAAGAAGTCGACTCTTTAAAAGCTGAGATTTTGGAGGACAAAGAGTCAAGAAAGTCACTGGAAACAGATTTAGAAGAAGCAACAAAAGCACGTTCTGATGTAGATGAATCTAGAGGACGACTCACGATTTCTAGTCACGAGAATGGTGACCTCAAAAAAACCAATATTTCCAATCTGAAGACTAAAATAAAGTTATTGTAAGCAAAGCCTTGAAGAAACAGAAACAAGCAATCAAAGAATGCTTCGAGGAAAAACATGGAGGATGCCTGCATGAGTATCATTGTGAAACTCGGGAATGAACGTGAGAGTTTGGATAAGAAAGGAAGTAAACTCGAGAAAGAGTTAGCAGCTGCTAAAGGCGAGATTTTGCGGTTAAGAACTTCGGACGTGTCACTTCAGACGCTGAAAAATGCGCTGACAAGAGTGGAAGTGAAGATGAAAATGCAACAGTTGCTGTGAAGAAAGTTAGGAGGAGGAAAAAAGTTGCATCACAAAAGGAAGAGTCTTGAGGGATTGAGGGGTTTTGAGAATTATTTGAAAGTTGAGGGGAGGTATTTGTAATGTTTAATTCTTAGAGGGTAAATCATAGATTTAGTAGCAATGTAGCATTTGTAACTTTCAGCACAATTTTCATTATAATCTAAAACATTAAAAAAAATAAAAAAATCTATGCTTGAGGATTTCTAACCCTAACCTAAAACCATGTGTATGTAAAAACTACTAAACACTTAAAAACCAATATTAAATCATATTCGAGAGCTCTACGACATAACAAGGAATATAGGGTTACGACGTAGAGAAAATATGTTCTACGTCTCTTGGTCTTGAATCTTGTCACGATCAATGTGATTGAATGCATTCTTGGTTGCGGGTTTGATTCTTTTTCAATTATTAAAAATAGGATTTACATAGTGGTGGAAGGCAAACGGGCAACAAGCTGTGCCGCTAGCCTTCCAATTTCGGACCATTAATCATGTTTCCTTGTATCAGATGACAAACTCCAAACATGTAACATAATCAGATAATTTAACAGGAGTTCATCACTTTACTGTTTGGATGTAATTATAGTGAAAAAAAGAGTGCATATTGAGAGAATCCCCCATCGGCTGAGTGACTAAAGTGAAAGAGATGGAGGCTGTATAAAATGGGAAAGAAGCAACGAGGATAGGTACTTACCTGGATGGGGTCGATGGGTGATCAAGAAGGCTCATGGCCTAGGTTGGTGACCTCCATTGCACACAGGAGGGGTGCCACCCTAAGATCGACCCAAGTGGTCGAATCTACATCGTAATTTGTTGCTGTGGGGGCCTGCGTTCGCGCGGCCCCTGACCAATCTTAAGTCTAGTCTTTTGATCTTTGTTGGTATTGTGTTATTTTTTCTTATAAAAGCTACTTTTTGATGTGTATTGCTTAGGGTTTGAGTTTTGGTCTGATCTAGTGTTTGTGGCTGTACACCTGTTCAAGTGATTGCGGTCTTTTCACCTTTACGCCAAGGCGGCTGTTCAACTGTTTTAGTTGTCGAATTATACTTATTTAACAAGTATGCAGGTGCATACATTGTGTTCAAGCTAGATATGTTGTATTTTAGAAAGTTGTTCTTGTGCTCTATACAAGCATATAGATTTAGATTCTTTGACCAATTTCAGTACAGCATACAAGCATGTCTTAAAAAACTTAAATAAAGTATTACACAATAAACTACAGCACGCCGATATTATAATTTAAAAGGATGTCCATGTACTCTTCAGAGGCAATATAGTTTTGATCCGATATGCATCAGCTCCTTTGCTCGGGTCTTAAGGAACGAGGTCCAAGAATGAAGAAGGGGTAGAATTACCGAATGAATCATTGCTTCGGGTTTGCTTGTGCCAATATATGGGTTGTAGTAGTACACCACTACAAGTAGTACCCTCGGCCCTGCGCACCATCCCACTATAGTGAATTTGTCAGGTTCGGACCAACGAGCTGGATTAGTCTTTCGACTGCAATCTGGTGGAAAGAGCACCTTAGTGTCCCGAGAAAGTTTTTTGCAAAGACCTCATGGATCTTCCCAAGCCAAACAAGATCCATCAACCTTGTGGCATGTGGGTTGCTCACGGTCTATCAAAAGAGGTTGTAATGCTATCAACCTCGCACATTTCTCCTTGTAGTAATCATCCAGAGTTTTGCATAAAGCTTCCAAGGACGACACATAGAATAATGAAGTTGCTATCGTCCTAAATGGTTTATGATCGGGAAGAACAAAGCTGCACAGTACTCTTGCACTGTTAAAGCTATTCCAAATAACTTCAGCTACATATGTGCAAGGCTTTCCTTCTTCGACGGCCTCTATGACAATATATAAGTAATAAGCATGAACGACTTTCAAGTACTAGCACTCCATAAATTCGAAGTGATGGAGGTTGTTGTGCTCACCCTTCTTAACAGACATCTCACAGGCATTGTTGAAGGCATCAACAGCATATTCACCAACACTACTAACAATCGGACGTTAAACTACAACTGACCTTTTTCTTCATCAACAAGCTCAGGATTCTTCGCATCAAACTCTTTAAAGACCATATCCTCATACACATTATAAAGTTTCGTCACATAGCTTATACTGGCGTAAGGGGAAGTTTGTAAACAAAAGTACGGGTTCTAATCAACACAGGCGGATCAACATCTACCAAGTGGCTCGGGGCGGTCCAACTAATTTCACTACTCATGGAAAAACATACTAGGGACACTACTATAGCTCCGTCCGCAATATCATCAATCTCTCCTATAGACATAGACATAGTCATAGTCAAACAGCAGAATCTCCGTGTGCTCGAGGTAGAGAATAACAATGTCATAGAGCAGAATCTTAAGATGCTCAGCAACGTAAAAAACAGGACCCGCTTGTTGTTCTCGTTCATCTCTATTCTCTAGACGCATGCACAAACACTCATGGAAACTTATTAGTTCTCTAAGAAGCTTATACACAGCGTCTTGTTGTTGTTCTTTTCGTTCCTGAGAAACATTCTGTCGAAACCTTAACATGCAGTTTATGTTTTATTGATCATCTATTTATAAACACAGCAAATTGTGCGCATTACGCAACATATGTACAGCAAGAGTTATGTGGCACATTTTTCATCTGAAGCCCAGTGACATAATTTTCTCTTAAATTTTTTCAAAGCCCCTATGTGACACTCTAATGTGTGATGCACTAATGGAAGAGTCATTAGAGGACTAAAAAATAAGTTTTCTGCATAGACATTAGCAGAGTTAAGAACGTAAAATTTGTGAACTGTGCATTCATTGACATGTTAACTAATTCAAAAAGGCGTTTAACAGTACAACTCGTCCGTATACAAGAAACTTATATAGCGAACTCTGTTAAAACCAGACAACGCCTGTGATGTCTGTCGTATATTAACTAAAACGGGTACTTTGACATAGTTTCTCACTAGATTATCATTAGCGTTCTACAAAAGTAAGAGTACCAGTTTAAGGATATCAGGGCTTGTTATCGGTTCAGTTTTCTTACTTCTAGGTATATTATTTTAGACCCGTCATCTGAAGAATATGGGATATCAGTTATGACAGAAGTTGGCAAAATAACATATATAAACCAAACCTAGACAATGCTTGTAATGTCTCCAGTATATTTCAACGGGTACTACTGAAATAGTTTCCCGCTAGTGATCGTTAGTTTATCACTAGCATTCTACAAAAAAATGAAAATACCAATTTAAAGGAAGATGTAAGTATAGAAGAGTTGGACCAGACAAGAAATATGAACGCAGAAGGGATTCAAATGTCACAAAGAGTTACATCCAAAAAGAAACAGTAGTTATATCCAGGGATAGTTTTAAATCCTAGGATACTTGAAGATACAAACAAAGCAAAGAAGGAGGGACATGGAATGGAAAGAAAGAAACTTATACCTTCTCATCCGACGACGACATCTTCTGTGTACTTGAATCATTTTCATCCATTGTCAATACAAACTAACCATGCAAATTAAGATATACGTATATAAATATAAGCCGGAGGTCTACCCGGAAGCAGTCTTCTTACCCGTTAAGGGTAGAGGTATGATCTGTCTACATTTCACCTCCCCCATACCCTGCCTTGGCGGGATTGTCCTTTTTAACTCAGGTTCAGGTGAAGAAATTTCTGGTCATAAAGTTAAAAGTTTGGTATTTCAAGTAATCTGTGAACTATGTTCAAAAAAAAAAAGGTATCTGTGAACTGTGATTGTCCTTCTATCATGATAATGTTCTCAGTATTGATAAATTTTACTGTAATACTTAAATAAAAGTTGTTAGATGTTCTCTAAGTTGTTTAATTTAATATACGATGCGTGATTTACAATGTAATTAAAATATTTTTGAATAAATATGATATAATATTTTGTGTTTAAGTTGTGTAAAAGTGAAATTTAACTTTCCAAGAAATAAAATTGTCACAAGTTAAAAAGATTATAAAAAAAAGATACAAAAATTAATCGACCACAGTGGGAGTCGAACCCACGACCTTTTGATCCGAAGTCAAACGCGCTAATCCACTGCGCTATGCGGTCTTTTTTATTCATTTTCGGTAAAGTTAAAGATATCATATTCTCTAGAGATGTACATATACTAGTGCAGTTCCACAAATACTAATGGCAATAATTGACTATTGTTCGAAAACAATTTATGTTATTCCATTTCATAATGCACGCTATGTTATTCCATGTTTTATGAAAAGTTGAACTTTGTAACCTATGACGGAACCAGGTGTTTCGAGGGTCTCGAGACACTCATTGATATTTGTGTCGTAGTGTTAATTTTGTAAAATAAAATCCCATTTTTTCTTAAATGCATATGGTCTTTAAAAAATATGTTTGTAGTATTATCTAATTTATTTTAAGTGCATGTGGTCATTTGGCGTTATAGCCACAAACTATACTGATATCGTATCGTTACAGAAAAATTATACGTAGTAATGGATATTCTTCAAAACTATTGATGAAGGCAAGGGACACATTGGGGTTGTTTTGGAGCTGGGTGCGGGTTGTTTTAGTCTTTGGCTCATTGGGGTGCTTCATGTACTTTGAAGTGGTTTTTTCCTATAGGAGTTATAGGTTATGTAATGGTCTAGTAGACGCTTTGTGGCATGTCATGTTGGATTATGGTAGTTGGACTAGCACTAATACGACTAGAAATGTGTGAGCTTATTGGGGGCACACACGTTAAGACACGAAGAGTACGTTTATTATGTATTTAATATATGTAACTCGTTTATATTTATTAAATATATAATATACTTCACGAAATATATTTAACGGTAATTAGTTTAACCGTTAGACGTTATAAACTAATTAATACATTTTAAATAAAAAGAAAAGGGTCAAAGTGTCGGTTTTGAAAAGTGTGGGATTACTAGACAATAACTTGGAGTAGGGAACAAGTTTTTGTTTAGGGTTTGGAGGCTATATAAATGATACCCTCTCCTCATTGTTTACCCGTCCCATCCCACACAATATAATTGATTGATTCACAAAACATCACAAAACCTAATACCTATGGTCTACACATAAAACCATTCGGTGGTAACTGATATGCCTACATCCTAATCAAATATTCTAATTGGTTTTCCTTACCTTCTGTTCACGACAAAACAGAAAACAATTGTTTATTGGCTGTTTTCTTTTTTTCTCCACGACAAAACAGAGAATATATTGATGCGTGCATATAGTATATTAATATATGCATGTTATGATTCACTTGCATGCAATGTTAATTGCAACCAGTGATCCAGTTTTCCTTCCTTTGTTGTCAAGCCATTCAAACGTATACTCATCAGAGTATTCGAATTGGTTTTGAAGCAAGATCATAACACTTGTTGTTCGAGCTTGTGAAGTAACGACTAGCATCGTGACGTATTTGTTTGACGTGTTGTGTGAGCAACCGTAGAGGTGGTAACTTAACCACTTTGTTTCATTAGCATTTAATTCTTCAAGAGGTATGATTTCTTTATGTTTATTGTGTGTTAAGCGTATGCACCATACTTGATTCATATCCGCTGCGTACTCGTAGTGTTAATGGTTAACAGTTATTTAAATAACAACAGTGGCATCACGAGCCAACTCGTTTGGTGTATTATGGGTTACACACATATTAAACACGCTAGAGCTGCATGAAATCTTGATTTATTTATTGTTTTATTGAAAAATTATGGCAACGACATGCAATCATTGCCATGAATAATGAATAAAAACCTAGAATCAACTCTAATGTAACTTGATAAAAAGAGAATAGATTAAAGTTAAAGGTTAATTAAGCTGTCATGTTATTCTATTCTTGATTTATCTCGGCCTTAAGACTCACGCAATCATGTTACATGATGGATGTGGCGATCTAGGTACTTTGGCAGAAAACCTAGTGAGAGTCTTATGGTTCTCCAATTTGGGAAGACTCTTTTGAGAACTCGAGGCATTATATGATTACTGCTTTCTATATAAGAGTTTGTCTTCAATTTTACTTCAATTGTCTGTCTGTTTTAATTGCTTATATGTGATATGCCTTGTGTCTAGTCAATATTTGCAAAAAGACTTTATGAAACTCTTAAAAACGGACTTGTACTTATAGATAAACTTGGAATGAAAATGTCTAATGTTACACACATAAGCATACTCCTTGTGACCAGTTATGTGTTATTTACAAAACGGGAGTTTTTGGACAAATTTAATACGGACATTAAACTATGAAATTTGATTTCTTGTGTAATCTTAATTTTTATGTACGCAATATGGGGTTGAATTGATCTTTAATCTTATCCCGCCCCACTACATGCTTCGGCATATGGGAATTATTGGAATTACTTGTGTCTTCGGATATATGTAGGAGTATAATATAGGGTTTGATCGATTTGTAATCCCACCATATTGGCAACTATAAAACTAATGTTAACAAAGGGTTTCTTAACATATAATAGCATCATTAGTCAATTGGAAATACGGCTCACCCATTATGAACAAACTACAAGAGAAGTTTAATGCGGGATTTGCTACGGCTTCCCTAAAGAAGTCAGGTTTTTAATACGCTTCGCGCTGACCTGTTTCTCTGCTTCTTTGTGCGTTCAAAATGGAGCTACCGAGAACATTTGACAAAATGATGTCTATACCAAAAAGGTTAATAAAATGTTTTCTTAACTTTGTGCTACAAGCTGTTTTGCATGCTTCTTGTACACGTTTTTTTGTCACATATTTTGTAAAATTTATGTGTATACCCCTATGTGAAGTTTTAAGTCTATGACAGCCAAATGAAGAACAAGTGCATTTGGATTGTCTTCTCTGGTCAGACCTCAGGGCCTTTCCAACCTATGGCGAATTTTTTTCTATTGGTCAGACCTTTATCAATTTTCACACATTCTCTTTTGGTCGACTTAAATCGAGTTACCTGGTCAGACCTCAGACCCGAGGCATAAGATGAGACGAAATATGCATTTGACATTACTATATGAGTTACTAATGTCATAAGTCTCATAAAACTAAGAGTTGCATTTACAATGCAATTAACGCATGCCGCTTACCTCTTGCCCTACTTGTTTACACGTTGGTCAGACCTTTTGTAATAAGTAGGATGTCAAGTTGAATCTTAGTCTTATTAGTAATTAATTGGGTAGTTAATTCTTTTAAGAATTTAATTATCGAAAATACTAAATTGAACTTTCTATGTTCTGGTTAATTGTGTTATTGCAACGTAATTCGTAAACGAAAATCTGTTTTCTTAAAGACACAAACATAGTCTCTTTTTGTAAAGAGTGAGTGGGAATTATCTATCTCTTCTCAATTGGTTGACAAGAATAAGATCATGGTTATAATTGAATTTTTTCAAATATATGTAAACTCACCTTTCATTTTTAATAACCCTTTTTCTGGTACTGATATTTCTGATAAGATAAATTTATTTTGTGTAACTAGAGTAAATTTTGTTTATAGATTACCATAAATAATACAATCTTACACTTGTCACGATGTATGAGTTTAACCGCAATGAGTAAAGAAAATTGCTAGCATGTCTTCTAGGTAAATTTTCTTGGACTCGATTCATTCCTTATAGTGCTAAACACCCTTGTGGTTAGACAGACAGATTAAGGAGGAAATGCATGCTAAATATTTAAGTTAATGAATATATGATGGCTAGTCCCTCATCTACATAAGTAGAACTTCATATACTCTGCGCAATACCCAAGTACATTGCTACTTGTAGGCATTCTAAGAGAGTAGGAAAATAAATAAATCGCTATTTGCTTTCTACCGGTGATGTAACACTTACAATGTTGACAAATCCAGTGGGAGCTTTGCATTTTATTACTGAAAATACATTCATGTAATGTTGTCAATTTCAGTGGGAGCTACAAGATTTATTTCTTTGTTAGTTGCCCATATTATTTCTAGCTTGCTTTAAAATAATATATTACTTTCCGAATATGAACAACCATTGTCTAAAGGAAGATTGCATTTTATTTTTAGATAACATGTTGCCTTTCCGATGTTGCTTTCCGAAACGTTATCTATAGAATAATAATCCACAATTCCTTATTCAACATTATGGTTTGAAATCTACTTGTAATATCTATGACACTATCATATTGTTTAAACAATCGAACGCTTGTCGTATGGTTTGTCTACTTTAGGTAATGTTATCTTGTACACAAGTGGGAGAAATCCTAAGTGTGTACAAGGAACAACATATAACAATATGATTAATTGGTTTCTCTTGACCATAAGGTAAGGAAGCTAATAAATCTACTAAGACTTAAACACACATGATGTTTGTTGCCCTATTATATTTAATTGTCAAGATATAAGATATAGCTACTTCAGTACATTGACTGTATGTTTTAGTCAAATAATCATGGTTAATTATATAATCATTATTATGAAGTATGGAATTAACTTGAAATTACTATTGAACTCAAGAGTTTGCGTTCATGACTGCTTTAGTTAGTATAATTATGTTTGCTTGTTAAGACATAATTATAAAGTCCTTGAATTACTCAATGACTTATAACATAAAGTATGTAGTAACATTGTTATGTCTTCTTGTTAACACATAAACATAAGGTCCTCGAATGATTCAACGACAGATAATGTATTTGACATGTTTTGTTTTCTTGTAAACACATGATCAAAGAATTCTTGAACTGTTCTGTCTTCTTGGGAACACATAAACATGAAGTAAATGTACTTATTCAAGAAATATACATTATAGCATGCACTTGGTTGTTAAATACTGCGTATTCATTTTGGCTCGACCCAATTGGTGAGTATTTGATCCAAAGATAATTAAGTTATCTAAGGAATTCTGATGGAGACTCACAATTCCAATACTCATAGAGTACCACATAATATTATGGTATGTCTAATGTGATGAAACAAACTATATTCATATTGTTTGATTTCTGATAACTTTAATTGCTCTACCTCCAAAATCAATCAAGGTTAGAGTTTTGCGTGTGTCATGGATACACTCAATATAGTTCCAACCTAGAAGGTATTTAAGACATTATCTATTTTATAGGTTGGGATGAATCTCATTATGTCTTGATTAAAGTTCTAAAATTTGTTAATATCTTGTGAAGCATATTATTAACAAGCTAGAGATGAGAACTGTAAAATGTATTTTGTTGTCCCAATTAAGAACAAATTATTGTTGCTTAAATACTTAGTGTTTAAAGAAGTATCTCTTCTTACAAAAGTAAGTGGGAGCATCTAAAAATCTTGAAGATATTCAAGAACAAAAAATGTTAAACCAAAGTATAATGTAACTCTCATTCATAAATCCGTAAGGATACCTCATCAATAGAGTGATATTTTTATATCAATACTGAGGAATATTAGTTAAAGGGTCATAATAAACCTGTTAACTAATAAGATGAATTATCACATCTTGGATCTGATAAATATCTTAGAAATATGAATGAAAAGGCGCAATCCTTAAAAGATAATCAATGTTTTGAGATTGATTGATCTTTCACCAAACAGTAAAATATGAGGTGAGAATGAATTTCTTTTGAAGAAAGGCTCATAAGGAAAAGATTGTATAGATATTAATGTCTGACTGAAGACAAGAGTTTTTAATCTTACTCAAGCAATTGACTTTGATTAAATATTTTTTTTCTACACGCATTAAATATATAAAGATAACTAATCGTCATACATGTTTTCTTGAATCTGAAACATGAAAAATTAAGATTCATAAATCTTTCCTTAATGATTACCTTTGCGAGGACAAAACGTAATCAAGAGGGTTATGAGTCTATATTTGGAAAAGGCAATTAAGTTTTATAACTCTTTCCTTTATGATTAGTTTTTACGAGGACGGTGTGTAATCAAAAGGGTTATTAGTATATATAATCTTTATTAAGTATACAAGATAATAGAATCCAAGTGTGGATTGGATCATGCATCTAGAAGCTGAGATCTTAAGTTTAATCACAATATGATTTTTGATTAAATTAAGATAACTCCTTAGTACACCTGACATCAAGTGGGAGCATTATGTTTTTCCTTAAAATTCATGTGTTGTGTAACATATTGAAGGTATCATTCCATCTAAGATAGGTGTTAATCCTTTAGGTTGGAATGAAACTTTACTTGGGAATTTAGGAAATAAAACCAACGACCTTGGAATAAATGTTTAATGAACTAAACATATGCAGAAATTAAGTCCAACACAATGCAATACATCATTGAAGCAAGTCTTAAATGATATATTTCACTTGAAATAATTTATTACATGGATGGAAACCTTGTGTTTTTAACGAAGGATTCATCATGTATATCTTATATTGTGTATGAGACTGGTTGTTACTTTTGCGCAAGAGCAAGATGAGCTAATGACAACGGTATCTAATTGAGAGTGTTTAGATGACTGTTAAAAACAGTATCCAATTATGAGTGATTTAGATGACTGTTAAAACAAATGTTTACGAATTATAAATGGCATAATGTTGTTTGTGTACACATGATACTAGAGAACAATCAATTCTAGTTGAAGTAGAATTTCATCATTTATGATAAATCTACTAACTATATATGCTCAACTAAGAGCATTGTTGCATTACACATTAAAAAATGAGAATACCTTACATTTTAAGAAACTATAAAGATGACTGTCTTAGATAAGTATGTTGCTTACATTAAATACCTCATAAAGACGTACTGTTACATTTTCATACTATGATTCTTGTAATAGTATGCAAATATACATACGACACTCATCATATCATTCAAATTCTTCACAAATTTGTGAATTTGAAACAAGTATTCAGAAAGTTTACTCAGATAACTATTTAGTTATCTTGTAAAGAACAAGTTGAAAATGTTGAATACATTGGACTTCAACTTGCTAATTAGTTTCATGCATATCTGTTTTTAGTATTTGGATAATTGGGATGTAAGACAATTTTAACTTTCTGATGAATGAAGATACATGGTATTTGTTATTCATACATATAATAATTGTTATCCTGTATTTGGATGCTTAATCCTTGAATGATTTATCATTCTAAATATGTCCATTGTCGGTTAACAATATAGGAGTATTGTTACATAAGACAAATGTTAGTGTTGGTTATATTCTTTGAATATATGGATGGTTCCCGCCAAACTCATACGTTATTCACAAGGGATGCATATTGGACACCTCAACCTTCGAATATTTCATTTTGGATCCTTAGTCATGAGTAAAATATCGAAAAATGGTTAGTTAAGTCATCCTTAGACTTGAGAATACAAACAAGTTCTGGTATGTGTGGTTACAACTTTTATTTCTAAGTTAAAGCTAATTGAAAATGTAGTTAATAAAGACTATTATTGGATAAGTGATGTGAAAGCAGCATTCACAACAATTGTCATTCAACAAGAATTGTTCCTTCAATTGATGTGCAGTATGTCTACCATTGGCGCCTCTCCTGAAATTCATCAGATAATTATGTGCCGCCACCCAAAGGGTAATTGAAAGATGATTCTTGATTTCATTTGGTATATCTGTTTAAGTTCTATAACGAGAATCTAAATATTTAAACCTATATGGATTATGTTAGGGAATCCATATCATGGTTAACGGTATTGAACAAAATTTTAAAAAAAAGGATAATTATAGCAAGTGATACATAACCCCCCCCCCCCCCCCCCCCCCACCCCCCCCCCCACCCCAATGCTACATGTAACCATTAAATAGCTGAGATGATTTTTGAAACTATTATCTCATAATATTCCTAATGTAAAAATAATTGTGTGGGTTGCTAGACTTTGCCAATTATAGGTATAAGTGTTAGGTGCTACTCCAACTCCCAAGTGGGAGCTGTTGGGTTATGGTAGTTGGCTAGCACGTATACGTTACGAATATGTGAGCCTGTTAGGGGCACACACGTTAAGACACGAATAGTATGTTTATTATGTA
Organism: Tanacetum coccineum; assembly: GCA_026074375.1. Lineage (NCBI taxonomy): Eukaryota > Viridiplantae > Streptophyta > Magnoliopsida > Asterales > Asteraceae > Tanacetum > Tanacetum coccineum. Next base: position 17,712 of record BQNB010091295.1, read on the forward strand.
TTTAATATATGTAACTCGTTTATATTTATTAAATATATAATATACTTCACGAAATATATTTAACGGTAATTAGTTTAACCGTTAGACGTTATAAACTAATCAATACATGTTAAATAAAAGGAAAAGGATCAAAGTGTCGGTTTTGAAAAGTGTGGGATTACTAGACAATAACTTGGAGTAGGGAACAAGTTTTTGTTTAGGGTTTGGAGGCTATATAAATGATACCTTCTCCTCATTGTTTACCCGTCCCATCCCACACAATATAATTGATTGATTCACAAAACAGCACAAAACAGCACAAAACCTAATACTTATGGTCTACGCATAAAACCATTCGGTGGTAACTGATATGCCTACATCCTAATCAAATATTCTAATTGGTTTTCCTTATCTTTTGTTCATGACAAAACAGAAAACAATTGTTTATTGGTTGTTTTCTTTTTTTCTCCACGACAAAACAGAGAATATATTGATGCGTGCATATAGTATATTAATATATGCATGTTATGATTCACTTGCATGCAATGTTAATTGCAACCAGTGATCCAGTTTTCCTTCCTTTGTTGTCAAGCCATTCGAACGTATACTCATCAGAGTATTCGAATTGGTTTGAAGCAAGATCATAACACTTGTTGTTCGGGCTTGTGAAGTAACGACTAGCATCGTGACGTATTTGTTTGACGTGTTGTGTGAGCAACCGTAGAGGTGGTAACTTAACCACTTTGTTTCATTAGCATTTGATTCTTCAAGGGGTATGATTTCTTTATGTTTATTGTGTGTTAAGCGTATGCACCATACTTGATCCATATTCTCGTAGTGTTAATGGTTAACAGTTATTTAAATAACAACATGTCACACTGCGTTCTTGAGGTTGTTCTTGAGGTTGTTCTTGAGGTTAATGTGGTACGCTGGCCATATTCCATTGTACTGAACTTTTTGATGTGATTAATATATTTTACCGGGGTAATCCCCTTTACCCAAAAAAGGGCAAGGGACACAGTTTTGGAGCTTCACGAATAAAACCAGTATTGCTGATACTAAATTTGGTTCAAGTGATAGCATTGCATATTTTTTTAGAAATGGGAGTTACACATTGGTGGAAGGCAAACGGGCAACAAGTTGCGCCGCTAGCTAGCTCTTTCTGATTTGCAAAGTTAATTCTTTTAAAAACCACGTCTGCTGATATAATCCTGTTTTAATCACCCATATACAGTAAAGATTTCATCTTTATTGAAGCAACAATATATGATCACTATGTGTATCTATCACTAAATATCATCAAAACCAATCTCAAAAAAGACATAATACTACTACTCATATATTTCAAAAATAAAACATTCCATGAAATTGGATAATATGATGTGATATTCAACAATAGATCTCAAAAATCGAATTTGGTAAACCCGTTCAATACGACTATACTAATCCTAAATTTTGCAACTAGGTACTCGAGTATAACAAAAGACATTGTTGCGTTGTCTTATTGAATCACGGTTGAGATGGTTCCAACTTGCATACATTCTTTCACTTTGATAATAGATGTAGAGTCAAAATATAGATCCAAACTTCAAAACCTAAGAATGGAATTAATAACTTCTTGAAGGGAATGGGTAAAAACGGAAGCAACGCTAGCTGAAGAGGTATGAGAAGAAGTACATAAAAAACCAAGGGAAAGATACGTCGTCATTAAATTCTATGTTTTGTTGATGAGAGACAGCGTGCTTCTAGAGAAACCAGTACCCAACCGCAATCTTAACAATAATCACACATATGACCGAATATGCAATCCAGTTAAGCTTGATGTGTGGAAAGATTAAGAAACATCCAAGTGAAAAATGTGCAAGAATTCCTGATGAGCTACCGATAGTTTTGAAGACGGTATAATGGCTAGTCCTCATATAGCTTTTCATGTAGCAGCTTGCAAAAACCAATATCACAGACGCTAGTACAGTCAATGATACTGCGACAATGGTCGTGATCAATAAAAACCAACCAATATCATCTTTAAGAGGGGATTTTTCTCCGTATATTATTATACTCGGAGTAGAACCCAATATAAATGAGAAGATTACACTCATGAGATACAAAAGCCACAAGTACGACATTAACCTGAAACACACAAGAAGCAAACAACTTATTATTACTCGCAGTACACAATGGATAATCGTCAAACAAAAACAAAAATACGACACGAAGGAACTTACTATTAGTACTCGCAGTATACATTGGATAATCGACAAAAACAAAAACACAACACGAAGGAACTTACTATGGACGGGATGTTGGTGCTTGTTCTTCTTCATTTGCAATTGTGATCGTAACTTGATCACCTTTTCCTTTATCGCTACAACTAGCTATGACGAACTCCATTATTTTTTGGGTTTTTTTCGTTCGCTAGAAACAAAATGAGTATAATTTTTTGCTTTTGGTTTTTGTGAGGTTATAAGCTGAGGTATATGAATATATATTGTTTTGAACGTCGGCTAGGAAACATATAGAGCAGCATAAGGAAAGTTTTTTTAGAATAGCATAGGAATAAGGAAAGTAGGGAAACAAAATTGTTTGAAAAATAGAAAATTAAAAAATAAAATACTTTTGACAAAGAGATTATACCTTAGCATAATATGTAATATTTTTTTCTTATTTTATCATGTACTTTCGCAATTTACTATGGCTATGTTTGACAAAACTAGTTGTAAGTTGTGTTACCGTAAGTCGTAAGCTGTAAACTGCAAGTTGTTAACTGTTGAAACAAATTCCTGCTCCGGTGACCTTTCCGGCCACGCAGCAAGATGTGATGCCTGCACACGAGTAAACAACACACGTCAGTCTCACCCCGGGAGTGACCCTAGGACCAAACTCCATCGTGAGAATAAGATGATGGTCTAGTACTGTTGGAATAGTATTGTCAGAGTAAGATTGTCATCAGGAAAAATATAATGAATAGTAAAAATGCCTTTGGGTATTTATACTACCCAAAGTTGTACCTGGCTAGTGACGTCATGGATGGTTGACCGGGACTGACACATACGGGGACCACTGACCCGGTATCTCAGAGATAGTGTCAGGCTTGGCTTTTGGGATGAGGACAACCTGTATAGCAGCGTGATTCCCGTGTCATCTTCTGGTCACTATAACGTCTCTTTCTGCTTGCGTTCATATCAGCACCCCGTCTCTATATTCTGTAATATGCTCCAAAAACGTATCCGGTGTCCGACATCGATATCCGGTAAATACACAAACATGTCCCCCTAGTATTGTGTTATCAGTTAAGAACTGGTGACGCAATACTAAAATAAAATAAGTGGTATTGTACCAACGTATCTTGCTTTGTTCGGAGAGCCTTGCGTAAAACCGTAGGTACGGTTGTGAAGTCATTGCCATTGCTTGGTCGTGGGATTTTACTATATATTATTATTATGTATATATTTATTATTATTATTTTCTTTTCGACGCGTGTATCCTACTCGGGAGATGAACGGCTGAGATCGTGCTCCCGTTTGACGTGTCCTTTCGCATCCCGAGGTGAGCCCGCCCCTATAAATATCCCTTCATAACTTTCGTCGCCACACACACACAAACACACACTCTCTCGATCTGATTTGCCTCCTTTTGCCTTCTCATTGTCCTTTAGTATTCCAAGGTGCGCATCCCTCCGTGCTCTTTGCTTCTTTAATTTTATTTTGGGTATGTTTGGTAGCGAGCCTGGTGAAATGGCCTTGGAAAGTTCAAAAGCCGTGGTCCTCCCTACGTTTGATATGCACATTTACACCTCCGAGCTTACCTCATCGAAGCTGAAAGCAGCTGTCGAGGAGTATTGTATTCCCCTTGATTTGTACCCCCATCTTCCTCACCCGGATATGACGATGAATCGCTTACCGTCGCGGTATATCAGAATATATATTGAGCAGTTAGAGCAGGAGGGTTTGAGGGTTCTGTTTTCTTCCTTCTTTCTTGCGATCATAAAACATTTTAGGGTGCATGTCTCCTAACTAGTGTCGATGGGGGTGAATAGGGTGATCTTGTTTGAGGTACGCTGTGTAAGTTTAAATATTAATCCATCCGTCTCCCTATTTTGGGTTTTCTATAAGTTGTGCAAACAAGGTCACTAGTTCTCCTTCAAGAATAAAATTGGTCACGGTACCAGGAAGTGTTCTAAAGAAGTAACTTCTAGCTTAAAAGGTTGGAAGAAAAAGTTTTTCTTAATAGACAGTCGCGCGATTCCGGACGCGATGCCTTGGAGGCATGGTGATACTGATCTTCATGACGATTTTCCGACCCATTAAAATGCCAGTGATGCCGCACGCTTGTCTAAAGTTTTGGTGCCCCTTCGACCACCTCCTCGACACTTGTTGTATGTGTGCGGATTGACCACGGCTTGTCGACATCCGGAGGTGCGGTATGATATAAAAGATCAACACAATGATGGTAATTTTGGGGGGAAATCGCATTGCTTTTAAATGCTTGTTATGCCATTTTCGTTGCTTTACGTTCTCTTTTTTTGTAGTGATCGATATGGACACCTTATTGAAGCTTCCTTCCTGGACCGGAACTGTCGTTAGCAGAGGAGACCCTATTTCTGACGACCAGCGGCCTAAACCGAGGGTTACTCATCCTCTGAAAGCTGGAGCTAAGATCCCGGACTTAACCGCGTTCCAAAAGAATCTAGAGAAACCCAACTCCAAAATTGCTATAGCTCAAGAGAGGAAAGAGAAACAAAATCTTGCCAAGGCCGAGGCCAAACGCAGTGGTACCGAAGCGAATGAGGGGCCGAAGAAGAAACTAAGGGTTCAGAAGCACCATGTGTCTATTCAATCTGGGTCAGAGGGAACACTTTTGGTTACTCCCCTTCATCAAGCTGAGCCGGAGGTTGTTCAAGAACCTACTCCTCCTGTAGATGCTACCGTGGCTGGTTCGCATGTTGAGAAAGAAGTTAATCTGAGTGGGGACACATGCGTGCCAACTTCTTCGGCGGCTACCACTCAACCCTCGGCTCATACCGAACCGCCCACTGCTCAAAAGCCTGCTACTTCGAAGGGTACATTTTCCTATTTCTAACATTGCATGTTTCTTCATCTTTGTACTTATTTAATTCCCTTCTTGCAGGTCATTCGTCGTAGTCTTCACATCCTGGTCATGAGGACGAACAAGTGAATAACCGATATGTGCCCAATTGGAGGCTTCGGAATGATCTTCGTGTCTACACCTTTCGTGCCTGTCGGGAGTTGGTTTCACATCTTGCCACCCCGGCCGAGGATGAGTTTTTGGGGGGTTTATCGAATGTGGAGGTCGTCAGCCATGCTTATCAGACCCTAAGTCAATCTGTCCTAGCCCAGGGGGAACTTTTAAAGAGACGTGAGAAATTAAGCCATAATTACATGGATTTGGTACACCGCAATGATGCTAACTTAGAGGAGTTAGATCGCCTAAGGTTGAGCTTTAGTGGGCAACTTAGGAAAATAAGGGGTTATCGAATAAGCTTTCTTTGATAGATAGTGCTCCTTCCGAATGTCCATCCCGGGAAAATAAGTTGTTGGAGAGGTTGAAGGATTTGGAAAGAGAAAGGGATGAGTGGAGGGTGACTGCCTCGAGTCAAGTTGAAAGAATCCGGGGTTTGGAAAAGGAGCTTGAACCCCGCGTCCAACAGTTGGCAGTTGTTGAAGGAAAAATCAAAGGGTTGGAGAACAAGAAGCTTGCTCTTTCCGCGAAGGTAGCTCGGGCCGAGGCAGACCATCAGAGTATTGTTCGGGAATTCATACCGACTGTGGTTAAGAGGTTACACACCAGCGTTGAGTACCGTTAGAGCTTAGCTGCTCCGGTCAGCCTGTGTTTTACCTCCGGGTGGTTGGGAGGTCTCAGTTTAGGTAGGAGTGAGGATGAAATTGTTCAGATTTTATCTGAGTCTGAAGATTTAGATATCGAGGGGTCCAGGTCCTGAGAGGCCAAACATCGAGAGCTCTTTACCAAGTCTTACCCATACATTCAGAAGATTACCGATTCCTATGACCTACCAATAGATGAGTTGCTCAAGGTATCCCCGGATGTTCCTTCTGTCACGGATAAAGGGAACACATCAGGAGTAGGCACTAGTGAAGCCTCTCAGCATCTCCCACCCTCTGCTCTGTAAATCTTTGACGATGTTCACTTCGAGAGCGGCATTTGGTTATCTGCTTTTTTCTTGCATGCTAGATTTTCTTTTTGTACTAGTTAATGAATGTATTCAGATAACATATTAGTTGTCCTGTATGTTGGACTTTGTGGAATGAATGTTAATTTTGTTGAATGTTGCTTGAATGAATGCCTATTTGTTTATGTATAAGAATAAGAACAAAATTCTACTTTGGCAACTCGGAGTCGGACGTTTGAGTCAGTGATGCACACTTTTAAGTCATCCGGGAATTACCCGAGAACCTAGCCCTGAGGCTCTTCTTTAGCTAATGATGCTTAAAGGTATTTGATGGAATCGACCACATAGGGTCACCTTGCATTTACCCCGTGACCGCCAGGTGCCGGACACCAGGGTCATAAAGTGATGGACACTCTTTTAGATACTGACTACATGTATCTCCGGAGGGTAGCTGGCCGTTCGAAGGAGTCACACACAAATTTTGTCCAAGCATAGATATTCGGAAAATTGCCATCCCCTCTTCATATGAGAGAGGGTCATAATTCATTCATTAATTGCCTAATCGGCTTACATAAAACAATTTCTAAGATTAATTGCATGCCATGTGCAGGGTACTTCTCGGTCATCCATGGTTGCTAGTTTGTACGATCCATTGCTATATGCCTCAGTCACCCGGTATGGTCCCTCCTAATTTGGACCCAGTTTTTCCTAATTTTCAACTCAGCTGGCTGCGTTCTTCTGATACACAAAAGCACCCACTTTGAACCACATGGGCCAAACCCTTTTGTTGTAGTACTACTCTACCTTTTTATTGTACTTGGCTTCGCGAATTGCCGCCGTTTCCCGCCTCTCTTGTAACAGGTCCAGATTTAACCGCATCTCTTCCTCATTTTGTGATTCATTAAAGTATATGGTGCAGTATGTTGGCATTCCTATTTCTGCCAGGATGACTGCCTCGCTTCCATAGGTTAGACTGAATGGTGTTTCACCATTGCTTGTCTTCAACATTGTATGATGGGCCCATAAGATATTTGGTAATTCGTCTACCCAACCTACTCTTTCCCTTCCTAGCATTGCTTTGAGCCCGTGCATCAGAGACTTGTTAGCCCTCTCTACTAGGCCGTTGGCTTATGAGTGTGCCACTGCGGTATTCATCTGCTTGATCTTCCACTTCTCGCACCAGCTTTTGAACGGATCATTGACTAGTTGAGTCCCGTTATCCGTGACAATCACCCTCGGGAGACCAAACCTGCATACAATATTCTGCCACATAAAATTCTTTACTTCTTCTACCTGTGGTTTTAGCCAGAGGCTTTACTTCTATCCACTTAATGAAGTAATCGATTACTACAATGATAAACTTGAGCTTTCCGGGACCTTCTGGGAGAGGCCCTAGGATGTCGAGACCCCATTGATAAAACGACCATGGAGACATGATGGATGTGAGGTGTGTCTTTGGTAATTTCGGCATCGGAGCGTGAATTTGATACGAGTCACATTTGTCTATTACTTCCTTGGTATCGTCGTGCATGCTCGGCCAATAGTACCCTTGCCTCATGATCTTCGCCACCACGGATCTCGCTCTAGCGTCCATTCCACACGCCCCTTCGTGTACTTCCCTTATTCTGTAATTTGCTTGTAATGGGCCTACACACCTTAACATTAGAGAGAGGTATGACTTTTTGAACAGCACTCCGTCTTCCATCACATATTGGCTTATCTTCATTCGGAGTGACCTGGAATTCGTTTTCATCGTTCAGACAAATTCCTTTCTCCAGGCATTCTATGATAGGAGTCATCTAATTACGCCCCTCCTCCTCCACAATTATGCTAACTTCTTCCACGTCTACAGATTTTTCATTTAGTACTTCGACAAGTATTTCCTTTGTTAGATGGTTAAAGGCGACTGAAGCCAACTTGCTTAATACGTCCGCCTTCTGGTTTTTATTCCTAGGAATGTTTTTGATCGAGAATTTTTTAACAAAGTTGCCTGTTCTTTTGCCTTAGCCAGATATTTTGCCATCCCTTCACTGCTTGCCATGAATTCTCCATTCATCTGACATGCTACTAATTTTGAATCCACATTCACATTTAGTACCTGCACCTTCATCTTTCGTGCTATCCTTAATTCGGCCAATAATGCTTCGTATTCCGCTTTATTATTAGTGCTCGGGAAGGTGAGCCGGATGGCGTAGGTGTACTCTATGCCGGATGGGTCAATAAGGATAAGACCGGCCCCGACCCCCCCCCCCTCTGGCTTGAAGCTTCATCTATATACAAGGTCCATACCGCCAGATCTCCCTCCCCGGCCACATTGCATACCTCCAGTTGCCTCGTTCCTACTGAGACTTCATTGATGAAGTCGGCTAATACCTGACCCTAGAAAATTGTTTGAGGAATGTAAGTGATATTGTATGCTCCTAGTTCGACAGCGTATTTAGCTAGCTTTCCTGAGACTTCAAGCTTGTTAAGTATCTGCTTAATGGGTTGATCTGTGATTAACTGAATTGGGTGGGCCTCGAAGTACCGACGTAACCTTAGGACAGGTGGAGTAAGCATAGTGCTAGCTTCTCTAAGGGGGCATAGTTTCTTTCGCCCTCATGCAGGGTCCGGCTAACGTACCGGATTGGCGTTTGTGTGCCCTTTCGGCTTGCCACTAGGACACCACTAATGCTTCGCAGGATGCAGCTAGGTATTGTTAGGAATGTTGTAATAGATAGTTACTACTAGTAGGTATGTAGTTCCTACTGGTAGAGTAAAAGTTCTTGCTGGTAGGTATGTAGTTTCTACTGGTAAGGATAATGTTATAGTTAGTGCTGGCAGATCAAAAGTTATTCCTGCTGGTAGAACAATATTAGTCCTGTTAGTATTATACTTACTCCGAGTTGATAGTATAGTTAGTTAGTGATAAGGATATGCATGAGATATCCTAGGAAGTGATAATACTTATCTCTTTAGCGAGTATTAGGTAACAGGTTGTTAGAATTTCATAAGTATTTAAGAAACCTACGGTCATAGATGAAGGGGAGACGATCGAAAAACACTTTTATTGTTAATAGAAAAGATCCATAGAGGA
>BQNB010091296.1:0-26913 GCA_026074375.1 Tanacetum coccineum
AAACATATGAAACTTTTTTTTTTTTGCTTTTTGAAAATTTAAGAACTCTAAAAGGAAATTTAAGCTGAGTTATTGAGAAATAAGCTAACTTACTACTTGACACTACCCTAATGAGCTATTTTGCAAAGAATTTTAGCACAAAGAGAAAAGCTATAAGCTAGACATCAAAATAAGCTATTGGAGACTTTTAAACCAAACATGCCTTAGGGACTGTTTTGAGCTTAATTTTAAGCACTAAAATGGATCCTTACAGCTAAAAGCTTAACACTTTCTTAAAGTACAGCTAAAAATCTACTTAAAACAATAAGCAAAACACATTTTGAAATCTAATTAAGCAACTAAAAAGTACTAGGAAAAAGCTACAGGCTACTGACTTGGTGTTTTTGGTTTTAATAAAAAATCTAAATTAAGAAACAAGCTGACTTAATAAGCTAAGAACTAATTTAAACTAACCTAATAAGCTAATTTAAGAACAAATTAAGCAAAAGCTATAAAAACTGAAATAAGCACTTTGAAAACAGACCTAAGGCTCAGATCATGCTGAGTTTTATTTTAAAAATGAAAAGACAAAATCCAATTTTAAAAGCTAAAAACAAATATGTAATTTAGCTATTTAATGAAAACTAGCTAGAAACAGGTAAACTATGGACCAAAAACTTCTCAAAGATTGAAAATCTAATCCTAAAAACAGCTTATACCCTCTGAATTATTGAATTAAAAATGGCTTTTTTGAACTAGGGTATAATAACAATGATCAAAACACAGCGGAATAATAATTAAGAACAAGATCAAAGTTACTAATAAGGTTTTCTTTATTAAACATTAATAAAGAAACTAACTACTAACTACTACACACGCTTTCTATACGTTTAGACTCTCATTGGAGAGACTATCTATGAATGGATACATGTAACCTAGACGCCTACCCTCTTTATATAATAGAGGGAGGTTACAAGAAACCCTAGCTTACTAACAAAGCTACCTAACTATTACATAATGGGTCCTTATTATTTCAAAAGAAAACATAATACAATTAGGAAACTAATTAATTGACATTAATCATCACATTAATGTTTGACTAATCACATTAATGTTTGACTAATCTATATCTTCAACATTAATGTTGATTTCAATCAACATTAATCTTGATCTTGTTTCCTTCTTTAGCATATCTTGTTTCCTTTTGTTTCTTCTTTCTTCATTTCTGTTTATGGGTTTTGTAATCATCAAATCTGTAATTCCTAACAATCTTCCCCTATTTGATATTACAAAACAATCTGCATGAAGAAACAATGGTAGAACATGTCATCACAATAATAAGCTGCACAACAGAAATCTTCTTCCCCTTTTTGTAATCATCTAATAGGGGTCTTGTGCAACTCGTAAACGCTTCCCCTCAAGTGATGCATGTAGATGGTTAAGTATATCAACAATAAGCTTCCCCTTAAAAGTATACTCACCATCTCTTGAATCTTGAACTCAGTAGCATAGATCAAATCTTCCTTCAGTGCGAAAAAGACATGCTTATTACAATATCATGTAATAAAATGTCTTTGAATAATTCTTTTAGACAATATTAGCATGGCGATCACATACTATGGCCGATAGTCTCAGTGAGCTCCGTCGCATCAACGACCAGTATCCTAGATCCAATGTCAAGGGCTGAATCGTATCATACTCCGACCAAATATTTGTAAAGGAGCGTGTAACTTTTCCAATCAAGAATTATAGCATAAACTGAACCTCCAAAATGAACCATACACATCCTCATTGTTCAAGATCCAAGGGCGTCTGTGGACCCAAAATATATGTGTTTAAAAAATTATAGAAAAATAAATACATAGGAAAACCTTATAAACCCTAGATCAAGAGCCACGAGGCTCTGATACCAATTGATAAGAATCGTTTAGCCCATCTAGGATTAGTTTTACGAATAACATTAACACGCAGCGGAATAATAAGAACAATAATGCTATTCAACAAGGTTTTACTACTAAACATTCAAGCCTCCATTAATTTGATCAGAATAAATGGTTACAAACTGTAACAAGGATCCACAATCATTAAGGCTACACTAACTATCTAATTAACTAACTACTATACACACGCTTTGTTTGTGTGTCTAGACTCTTATTGGAGAAGTCTAACTATGAATGGATTATCAAACTATTCACCCTACCTCTCTTTATATACTAGAGAGGCTAGGGTTTACAAGAAAACCTTAGTCAAACATATCATAATGTTAATTTTGTAACTTCCAATCATTATTAATATTTTAGTCAAAGTCCAACATGTCATATTAATGTTGATTTTGTAACTTCCAATCAACATTAATGTTTTAGTCAAAGTCCAACATATCATATTAATGTTGATTTTGTAACTTCCAATCAACATTAATGTTTTAGTCAAAGTCCAACATATCATATTAATGTTGATTTTGTAACTTCCAATCAACATTAATGTTTTAGTCAAAGTCCAACATATCATATTAAGTCCTTCTTGTTTCATTTATCTTCATATAAGCATATGTAGTTTTGTAATCATCAAATCTTAGATCCCAACAATGGCCTCATCATCGACTCGAAGAGTTAATTCTTTACCATAAACATCGATTAAAGCTCTTGCCGTCCTCAAGAAAGGTCTTCCGAGGATGAGGGGAACCCGAGGATCAACATCGTAATCTACTACAACAAAGTCGGCCGGAAAATAAAACTTTCCTACTTTTACAAAAACATCTTCGGCAACACCTTGTGGATGAGTAACTTATCGGTCTGTGAGTTCGAGTGTCATGCGGGTCGAAATGAGTTCCGGGAGCAAAAGCTGTTTCCACACGGAAAGAGGCATTAGATTAATGCTAGCGCCAAGATCCCCAGAAAATCACACGGGATTAGAAACTTGCCGGGGTCTCCAAGTTTTTTGGGCAACTTCTTTAGGAGCACCGCCGAACAATTTAAATCCTCAACTATATGAGACACCGAGCACAACAACGTAACTCCTTCAAGTGATAGCAAATGTGAGCATTAAGCACCCTAAGTTTATAGATCACACACCTTTGCTAGATTCGTCAAGTCTTCGTCACACCATTATAAGCACGAACAAGTTACCTCCTGCTAAAAGGTATGATAAGAACACGCATCTGTGAAACTCAACTACAACATCAAATAAGCAATAATCAACTCTTTTCATAATAATCCCCAAATCGAGCCATAATTTCATCATCTATCCGAGATCCAAATCCATCAAAAAAAACAAATCCATTATACTGATATATACCTTGTAGTTCCATAGATATCAAGAGAACCTGCTCTGATACCAATTGCATAAAGAATCATTTAGTCCTATCTAGATTAGTTTTACGAATAACATTAACACGCAGTGAAATAATAAGTACAATAATGCTATTCAACAAGGTTTTACTACTAAACATTCAAGCCTCCATTAATTTGATCAGAATAAATGGTCGGAAACGAAAATATTCATCTTAATCCAGCTTTATACTTGAGTCTCTGAAACGAAATTTTCTCTATTACGGAAAATATAAGAAAAAAAAGAAAAAAAAGAAAAAGAAAATAATAATAAAAAATAAATAAATAATATAAACTGTGGGCTAATAAAGGTTTACTGCATCTTGCCGGCTCACAACCGATGTTGCAGTCTTCAAAACAAGGCCCATAGTGAGATAATAAATGCCAAAGTGCATTCGTAAGTGTTATCAATAAGAAACCGTTGTCAGACTAAGTCACTACATCTTGTCGGAGGCGTGGCCGATGTTGTAGTCATGTAAATGGTGACGGTAGTATAGTATATAGCTAATAAGGATAATTTAATGGTTAAGATTTCTTTTTCTAAACTTAAGTATAAGTTTGAACTAAGAATAACTTGCTTTAAGACTTCAAAAGTTGTTGGTTGCCGTCGGTAGATTATTTCGATTAAGTATTCTCCGTGGGGTGTCAAAAACCTGGGCACTTAGCTGATGAGGCTGGGACGTTCCGAGAAGAAAGGTCGCTACATGGAATAGTCTCACCAATGAGATCATTAAATTTTTGATGTTTGCGTGCTTTGAGTAGTATTGTTTATTTAGCGGTAAATCTAAGAAATTCGGCCTAAAAGGGTGGAGTATCCCGCTATTACATTGCGAACATTCTCCTGTGGGGTCTCAACCTGATAACCTAAGTCGAACTCGGCTGAGATCTATCGAGAATATGCTGGTTGGTGGGTGATCTAGTCTTTTCCCTAGATTTCTTCAGAAATATCGTTATGCACGTAAACTATACTACTTTCTAAATTGTCGATCTAAATTTAACTTAAAATTAAGCACAATCACACTAATTGAATAATTGTTGGGAGCGAAAAGCTGACAAGTCATAGTTATAAGTAGTGTTAGCATCTTTACTTGTACTTAATAGTGATTTCGTTTTTACCGTCAGGGGACGATGAATTTATCCGTCAGGACATCCGTAGATTATTCTATGGGCGCTTCTCATTCTATGATCCTAATGTTGATAAAATAAAGGAAGTCAAACATGGTAGTTAAGAAAAGAAAAAGAAAAATCCAAAAATATTAGGGATAGTTAGTGTACATATAAAAAATGGTGAAAACGGGACTTGTCGAAGCTATTGGTTCTTTAGTTCCCCTTGACGAACACTTAGCTACTTTTCAAGGTTATTAGTCGAGGGGGATTGAGATTCTTGGTCTTCTTAAGTGTTTACTTCATAACATTGCGTGAGGACATGTCAATACCTTAGTATGGGGGATTTTGGTATGTGCTTAATTACACATACCTTTTTCCATTAAAAACGAACTTAAATGACCAAAAACAGACAAAAACTGCCAAATATATGTTTGTTTTGCATTTGTATTGTGCAGGAAGCGGATATCACACAAGAGGACGAAAAAGAAGACCAAAAACGACAAAACCGAGCACGGAATGGAAAAGTGTGAAAAGAGCGTGAGTAAAAGTCAAAGCCAAAGACAAATCAAAGTAAAAAAAAAGTCAACAGTCAAAATCAAAGTCAACTCCGAGAAGCTGAATCAGAAGAATTCAAACTTGAGGGACCAAAATTGCCAAATCCCAAGTTGAATACTAAGGATATAAATTACAAGGAGTGGAAATGTAATTTAAATAAAATATAACTTTAGGGGTTGATTCTGCCAAACCCTTAAAGTTGTATCTTTCAAGGACTATGCATGAAATGGCTCTATACAAAATGAGGGACTGAAGCTGCCAAGACCCCAAAAGATATAAATCACAAGGACTTGATTTGCAATAGAGTTATAAGAGTTGAGGGGCCAAAGTTGGCAAGTCTCCAAACCCTTCCCCTGGTTATCCCCAACCTTGATAAACAAGTTTTCCCGCCCAAGCTCAAAACCCCATCCATAGTCACGAGTTTCCTTCCCTCTCTTTTTTCTGCAACACCAACAAAACAATGGGTAAATACCTCACCCTCAACCCACTAAACCCCTTGACATATCACCTTGCCATGTTGGCAATCCTCCACTCTTTTCAAGGTCAATCCAACATCGGGAATGAAATCAAAGAAGCACAAGGGAAATTCAAGGGCCAAGATTTAATTCTTGATTCACCTCACACAAGAAACACACCTGAACACAAGACAAAGAGCTCAAGACCTAATTAGTATTCTATAAATAGGACTAAGTGTAAGCCATGAAAGGCATCTAGTTTTTTTAAGTTTACTTATGTAATTTTCTGTTAAATTTCCTTTTGCAAGTGTTTTAAACTCTTTTTTTTAGTTGTAAGTTTTTCCAACGTTTAATAAAAGTTCAAGTTCCCTTTTTAAAATTCCTGTGTTAAGAAAAGTTACTGTACAAGTGCTTATTGAAGTATGGTTTTGAGCTTTTTGGATGATGAGTCTGAAATGGATGGACTTATGGGTTTAAAAAGCTAATTTGAGCTTGTGATTACTTTCTGTAAAAGCTAAGGACCAAGGTTTTACCCAATCACCTTCTTATAATCAATGTTATTGTCCTACTGCTTATCTTGGCTTATTCCAGCTTATTTTGCATCTTATCATCTTATTAATTCATAGACTAGCTATAGAAATCATTTTAATGAGTTAAATCAAAATTTAAGTTAAAACTACTCATATATAGTTAATACTGCTTATTAGCTTTTCTCTCTAATAAGTGCTTGTTGTTCCTTAATTCTAGCTTATTTGTCTATCATAATCATAGTTTATCATATGTTTTCAGATTTCATAACCTTAATTGGTCTAAACTAGTGTAAATCTTTAAACTCAGAAAGTAAAGGGGTGTTTGGCACAAGGCCAAACTGGGTCAATTTTGGTTAAAAAGAAACAATGGGTCATTAGGCCAAATTCAACAAACAATGTGCAAAGATGTGGAAATAAACAAAAACCAATTTGTTCCAGTCAACGAGTACTAACTAGTAAAACTAGTTAATTTTAGTTAATACTTGCTAGGAGCTAGCTTTGGTACTAAAAATGTTAGTACTGCTAGGCAAAGTTTTAACAAGATAGACAGTACTAACTAGTACTGCTATGAAAGTTAATACTGTTATTCACATTGTGATTCAAATTATAGAGCAGCCAAATGTTTTTCACATATAAATCATTCGCCATCTTTAAGGCTTTCAAAAAGACAACCAGTATTAGAAACTAGTTTTTCAAAACAAAAAGTTAATACTGCTAAGGTAAATGTAGTTAGTATTGTTAGGGGAAAAAGGGAAACTGCTGTTAAGCCCTCAGCAGGTTGTAATTAGAGACTACAAAGATACAACTGGTATAATTTCTCCGAATACAATGGTGGATCCAGTATTAGAAATTGTTACACTTTCAAAGATCCACTAGGCAGACTCAAGCCCAAACAGGCTTGGGTCCCTAAGAGAAACTAATCTCTTTTCTTTGATGTGCAGGATTATCCACATAACGCTTTAAAGAATAAAGGAATAGTTGATAGTGGATGTTCCAGGCACATGACTAGGAACAAGGCCTACCTTGCTGAATTTCAAAACTTTAATGGTGGCCCTGTTGCTTTTGGAGGTAGTAAAGGTCAACAAGAAGCTAACCAAATGCAGGTACAGAAGTTATTATTGATGCAAGGGATTCTGAAATAGAGGATGAATCTGCTCAAGACTGCTTTGTACTGCCAATATGGCCTTCTTATTCTTCAAAAATCACTCCTGTAGTATAAACAGATGAAAAGAGAGATGGTCCAAGAGAGGAAGAACAAGTCTTTATGGAAGAACTTGAAAGACTTAAGAGGCAAGAAAAGGAAGCTAATGAGGAAGCTGAAGCTCTCAGGAAGAAGTTTGAACAAGAAACTGAGCACTTAGTTATGCAAGAAGGAGCTGCTAGAACTAGCAGTACTAACATTTTTAGTACTGTTAACACACCAGCTAAAGCTAGCAGTACTAACCTAGTTAATACTGTTAGCATACCAGTTAGTACTGCCAGTCCTCATGAGGGACTATCTCTTTCTAGTCCAACAAATCCTGAAGAAGATGATTCAGAAATACCTCCACTTGAGGATATCTATCAAAATTCTACTGATGGTATTTTTACTACTTCATCCTATGATGATGAGGGTGCAGTGGCTGACTTCACAAACTTGGAAACTGTTGTGAATGTTAGTCCTATTCCTACATCAAGGATTCACCCCTCTCATCCTACATCACTTATTATAGGAGATACCACTTCCTCAGCCAGTTAAACAAGAAGCAAAATTCATTCCAGTTTGGAGCCCATGATTTTTTAGCTATGTTCAAAAGCAAAGGAGAAATAATCATAAGGACTTCCAGCATTGTTTATTTGCTTGTTTCCTGTCTCAAAATGAACCCAAGAAGATTTCAGAAGCTCTTGAAGATAAAAGTTGGGTTGCAGTTATGCAGAATATATTCGCTGCAGTTTTAGATACAAGAGGGTTTGGGTTTTTAGTCAGGATTTGCCTTATGGGAAGTAGGTTATAGGTACTAATACAAAGTGGGTTTTATCGAAATAAGAAGGATGAAAGAGGAGTTGTTTTATTGTCAAAAATAAAGCAAGGTTAGTGTCAGGGCATGATGGTCAAGAGGAAGGGATAGACTATGATGAGGTTTTTTGCATCTTGTTGGCCCGGCTTGAGCCATACGGATTCTTTTTGGCCTTTGCCTCATACATGGGTTTTATAGTCTATCAAATGGATGTGAATAAGTGCCATTACTATATGGCCAAAATAGTTGAGGAGGTATAGGTGTCTAACCACCACGGTTTTCTAGATTCCTACGTATCCTTTGAAAGTCTCAATGTGGTAAAAGATCTTATGGTTACATCAAGCTCCTTGAGCTGATATTGCTACTTTATCCACTTTCTTGTGAAGAATGGATAAGACAAGAGGAACTATTGACAAAACTCTTATCCTAAAGAAGGACAACATGATACCATACTAGTTCAAGTCTATGGTGGATGATATCATTCTTTGGGTTCTACAAAGAATCTTGGTGTGAATGTGATGAGTTTGTGGCTTTAATGAAGAGTCGATTCAAATGAGTTCAATGGGATTGAGCTCATTTCTTTCTTGGTATTTACAATCAAAAAAAACCGATGGTATCTGTTATTAGTCATGCATAGTATGTTTGAAAAATCCTGAAGAAGTTTGACTTTCGCCAAATGTTAAGACTGCTAGTACACCATTTGAGACTCTAGAAGCCTTTTAGTCAAGGTTGAGGAGGCCTATTTGTGATGTGGTTGTCCTCTTCTCTTTATGGTCCATGATTGGCTCTTTAAGTACTTTGACTGCTTTTGGCTGATATTTTGTTTTGCTGTATCGTGCTTGTTCTTGGTTTCAGGTCACTCACACAAGATTCCCATCTATGTGCTGTCTAAGAGAATTTTTAGGGGACAAACGGGCAAACCCAAAAACGGGTCTTTGGTATCCTGAGTGTCTTCATTTTTGACGGAAATCCTTACTCAGATAGTGACTATGTAGAGCAAATATGATAGGAAATCCAACAACAGGAGGTTGTCAATTTCTTGGCATATGCAAAAGTATGACATTGTGGCATACTTCTTCTACAGAAAGTGAAATATGTTGCTGCTGCAAGGCTGCTTGTGGGCAGGTTTTGTGGTATTCAAAATCAACTGGCGTAGACTATGGGTTTACATTCATGAACACACATAGATCTACCATTGATAATGAACAAGCACCATTGCATTGTAATAGAATCCTGTGTATATCATTCCTAAACAAAGCACTTTGCTATTAGGCAACAACTTAATATAGAGATGCTTTATGAAAAGAAATAAGTCAGGTGCTTATAATTCAAACACTGATGACCAATGTAGCTGATCTACTAACCAAATGGCTTTTGATGTTAAGCAGGTTTCAGTTCTGGTTGTTGCTATTGGGATGATAATTTCACATAAGTGCATTGGTTAAAGGGAGGAATATGTTGTGTTGTATAGTTTGTATGAAGAAACATGTTAACCATAGGTGATGCATTTCCAGAGGCTTGATTAGTATTTAGAGTGTCATTGAGATGAGTTACTGATGGTACTGAAGCACTCCTGATACCTACATTGTTCCTTCTTTGATTGGACAAAGTTAGTACCGACTGTGCAAACTTAGTATCGTGGGCAAGTTTGTTTACCGCTTTGTGAGTTGATGAAAGAAACATACCGCCAAGGGTACAAAGTGTAAATTGAAACGGTTTCCTTGAAATTAGGTCTCCTAAACATATATAAACCCATCTCAATTGCATAGTTTCTTACGTAATCTCTCTCAAATACATTCGTATCTACAAGCCCTAATATCACTCTTAACGATGATCACTCTTTCAAACACAATGGCTGTTCTTGATTCATGTCCTAAGTACAACATGGTCGCGTATCTGGAGAAGTCGCATTGGAATGCAGAGTTTCATGAGATCATTGATTTTCTTAAGCGCAGTTCCATTCATCATGCTCTTACTGTAAGTCTGTAGTTTCTACTACATTTTGTTTGATAGTTTTGGACGTTGCTAAGTCTAAAATAATCAAACAATGTTAGGCCAAATTTCTGCACATAGTAGCTGGCTATTGTATGTGGTCTATTCTTTGAGGCATCAATAATAAGTGATCTTCTTTTTAATGATGATGATAGGATAGACTCATTACCTAATCAGGCTATATTTGATGCTATACAGCTTATGGGGTATGTGGGGGATTTAACAGTGTTAACATTTAATAAGGCTTTATTTTCACTCCCAATTAAAAGGGTCTTATATTTCATACAATAAATATCCTTGTATCTAGTTCCAAAGCACCTATTGGGATCAAATTCCTACTAACATTGCCACTACTGTCATCTGCTTAACATCTAATCAGCAGTATAATTTTTCTACATTAGTTTTTGATGGAATGCTTAGACATTTAGATGCTAAGAAAAAGTTTGTCATGTACCCACGTTTTATTTCTATCTTTTTAGGTAAACAACTAGTTAATGTACCTGTACCTTTAGATCATTTTCCTGTAAATACTTTAACTAGTAAAGTCTTTTCTTTCATGGTTAAGAAGGGTAAACATTTCTCAGGGAAATTCACCCCTTTGTTTGCCACTATGTTGGTACAACCAACTCAGGTTGAGGGTGCTTCTTCAGAAAGACCATCTGAAGCACAACCTACACCCTCTCCTGCTCCCACTAGTAAAGTACCTAATGAGCCACAGACTGACTCATCTCCTGCTCAAACTAGTGAGGTACCTATTGAGCAACAGACTGACCTATCTCCAAGACCTTCACCCACTCCTATTATTCCTGATTCTATCCCAGAAACTTCTGGTGGGAATCTTGGAGGTCATTCATCCAGTGATAAATCCCTTTCAGGGAATGAGGGTGACATGACTCTCCAAAGTGTCTATGATCTTTGTCTCTCTTTATGTGCACAGGTTTCAGATCAAGCCAAGGAAATACAACACTTGAAGGCTCAGATCAAGAAGCTCAAGAAGCAAGCTAAACCTGTCATCCACCACCATAGAGCATGGCTGAAAAGTGTCTCCTTAAAGCAAAGATTGACAAGAAAGAGCTTCCCCAAGAAACAAAGGGTGCACAAAGAGTCTGTATCCAAACAAGGGAGGAAGTTTGCTAAAGGTGAACCTTCAGTTCAAAGAGATCCTCTATTTGATGAGCTTCCTGAAGATACAGTTGATCATATGGAAACAGAGAATGCTCAAGATGTGGGGAGGACAAGAGAAATAGTGGATGAAGAGAAGGAGATTGATGAAGATATACTTAGTACTAAAGATGTGCTTAGTATTGATAAGGAGAATGTTAGTTACTGACAGACCAATAGTTAGTACTGACGGATCCAAAGTTAGTACTGATGGCAAATTAAAGGTACCGATATGAACAAAATCTTAAAAGATACTGGTAGAGCAAATTGAAGTATGATGGGCAAGAAAAGGTTACCGAAGTCTTAACTGAATGAAGGATATGTAAATAAGTGCTACTCAAGCCACTCAAACACCTACTTCTACAATATTTGGAGATGATGAAACAATAGCTAAGGTTCTTCTCAACAAGAGTCAAGCCAAAGAAGTTTCTAAAGAAAAGGAGAAAGGTATAGAGTTAAAGGATATTGAAGTAACATTACAAACCTTAGACCTTCCTTACAAGAATCACTTCTAACATTAAAGCCTCTCAAAATTGATCCAAAAGACAAAGGAAAGAAGAAAATAAAAGAGGAGGATGAATCTGAAAGTGAATAAGATGGTATTCCTGAAGCTGAGAAGAAGTTTAAACAGCTTGCAAGTGATGAAGAGATGGCTAGGAAATTACAAGAAGAGTGGGAAGGTAAAGAAGAAAGAAACAGATTAGCTGAAGAAAAAGCTACCAATGAAGCTCTCCCCCATCACTCCCCCCAATAACCCCCTCATAAGAATCTTTGATGATATTAAGGCAAGAATTGAGGACAGATAGACCTTCTTGCTGAGAGGCTTCAGAACAAGTAAGGAGCACAACTTTTACAATGAATGAAAGAGCAAGTCCTTCAATGACACAATTGCGATCAAAGAAAATTCCATTGTCAATAGAAGATCAGAGGCCATCAGGAACCAGACCACCAACCAAGCATCAACCTGAGAAATCAAATGATTGACTATTGAAGCATGTAGAATACTTTAAGCACTCTGAATTGATATCCAATGAGTTTTGAAGAAATACAAGTCCTGTATGAGAAGATTAAGAGGTCAGATGAAGATTTTATCTCTATTGGGTCTGCTGAAGATGAAAGACTGATCAAAAGGATGAATGAGTTAGAGTTGATTAGATTTATCAAAAAGTTAGAGTTGATTAGATTTATCAAAAAGTTACTTGCAGAGTTAGAACCTGAAGAATTAAGGTTGTGGGATATGAGAAGGTAATGTGTGTTGGCTAACCTCCACCACAAATAAATGGTCATCAGTTCTCCATGTTAAAAAGGCAGAAGAACGGCTGTCCATAAGCAAAAATGGCTTGTAGTAAAGGACTCTCTACTCAATCCATTTGATGGTTGACAATTTTACCAAAAATTGTAGGGTTCTTACACTCACCTTGCATCCTCAATTGGTGATGGCGTTGCGCTCAGTCCATTGATCAAACAGTTCATGTTAAGACTATTCAAATCTAGTTGATTGCTGATGTTTGCTATAAACTAATGGTTTTTCAAAGCCAACATGTTCTGGCAATGAAGCATTTGGATAGTCCAAAAGCAAACGGTTATTTGGTAAAGACAAAACTACACACATTACGTTGATCGGTTGTCAGTTTACCAAAAAACTGTAATGGTAATTAACTCTCCACTATTTTTATGAAATAAAGAGTTAAACATCCCAGAGAAAACGGCTAATGGTAAAGGAACATCAATCCTGTTAATGGCTGGTTGTTTTGCAAAAATACAAAAGCCCAAAATTAGTGGGATTGTTGCTGAAAAGATGTTGTGTGTTGCTGAGAAGACAAAGTTGCGCTGAAGAAGGATAGAGTTTAATAGACTAGAAATGAATAAGAGTGTTTGAATACATCCTCTATGCATTAAGAGTTAAAGAAACATGAAGTTAAAAGAGTTCAACATTCATGTTTAATGGAGGATTGTTAGGATTTATGTTTTCCTAAGTTAGTACCGATAGTACAAATAGTTAGTACTGATAGTTATAGTTAGTACTGACAGTACAAAATATTAAGTACTGATCAGTTAGTGAGTACTGATAGTAGAAAATAGTTAGTACCGTTTAAGTAGATATGTATGGATATTTTAAGAAAGTTATGTAACGCGTTTTGTAAGCATGTTAGGGTTTATCATTGGTCTATAAAAGGGTCCCTCTTGGCATAGTTAGACACACGAACTCAATATATCTCATACAAATCATATCTCATAGTTAGTAATCTGTAATCACTCAAAGCAGATTAATAAGAGTTATTTTTAGTTCTTCATTGTTTTTCCTAGTACTTGCTGTTAGATTCCGATTAACTCATAGTATTCATAATCAGTTGTTCTACATAGAAATCAACTGTATTTATAATCTTGGCATCATCCTTAAAATCAGGCTGCATCGACTATCCCTATGGGGACTCACATGTGGTATCTGAGCATGTGTGAAACTTGATTAAGAAGAATAAATCAAATCAATTTTAAACCTTCTCCTTCAAAACTAATACATGTTTGCAATAACAAGATGAAAATTCCACCACCACATACCTCCTCCATCATCACAAACACCAACCCAACAAACTCCTCATATAATATCTACCATTAAGCTACCTATTCTCAAAAAGGGAGAATATGATATATGGGCTATAAAAATGGAACACTATTTGGCCCACACAGACTATCCAATCTGCGGAGAGTGATACAAATTGGGGATGGGTCCTGTATCAATCACTACTGATACATCTGGACAAAGTAAGGTTTTGCCTCCAGAACTGCAATAGAGATTGTAGCCAGAGAAGAAAGAGAGAAGAAAGCAGGACAATCCTTGACATTTATGGCCCTCCAGAAGTTCATTTTGCTAAGTTCCACAACGAAGACTGATTGCAAAGTGATGTGGGATGCCATCAAATCTAGATTTGGTGCGAAATGACGAATCTCAAGAAGATGCAAAAGTATAATCTTGAAGAATGTTTGATGAATTCTCTTTATCAACATAGAAGGGCTTCACAAAAGGCGTCTGACAGGTTCAAAGTTCTGAGTCAGTTACGAGATCATGGATCAGGTCGTATCTTCCTGAGGTTTTGCTAATAAAAAATTCCTAAGATCTCTACCTTCTACCTGGTCACAAGTTTCCTTAATTATGCGAACCAAACCAAGAGTGGACAGTCTTAGTTTTGATGATCTGTACAATAATCTAAGAGTTTTTGAGAGTGATATAAAAGGCTCTACTGCATCATCCTCTAGCTCGCAAAATGTAGCTTTTGTCTCTGAGAACACTAAGCTGTTACTAATGAAGTTAGAAACCCCCCCCCCCCCCCCCCCACACCACCAACTCCACGATTAATTGTGTTCCTTTAATTTCACCTGGTCATAACTCATAGTTTGAACAACTTCATTCATACTCATACTGCAAATCAATCAAGTTGCCCTCAACTGGATCATGAGAACTTGGAACAGATTGATGAATATGACCTTGAAGAAATAGACTTGAAGTGGCAAGTGGCCATGATGATAATGAGAATGAAAAAGTTTTACAAGAAGACCGGTACAAAGCTATAATTTGATGCAAAAGAACCTGTTGGCTTTGATAAAACCAAAGTGGAATGTCCAATTGCCACAAAACAGGGATTTTGCTAGAGAGTGTAGAATCAAGGGATCTTAAGATAAAGGAGGGATGCATGGAATTCTGGAAACAAGGATGGGAGTAGAACTGGACAGAAGGAGGATTCTAAAGCATTGGTGATAATTAATGGAGAAGGTGTAGATTGGACAAATCATTCAGAAGATGGAGATATGCTTTGTGGCTTGATACAGCTCAGACTCTGTCACAGAGATAATTTCTCCTTGTTTCAACTAAGTTTGTAGACAAGTCTTATGCCTTTAATTCTTATAAAAACTGTTGATGTTCGACGAGAACTATCTTAGTAATGCAAGCATAGAAATAAAAGCACATTCTCAAGGTCTTAAGAAAGTTGAAGCACAGTTAGTTGCTCATCAACAAGGACAACTTGGTCCATGAACAAAAGATAAAGTTTATGAAATAGATTTAGTATTGTATAAATAGATGTTCTCACATTATACCATAAGAAATATATTAGAGAAGCTCAAAAGAAAAGAAGATTTAAGGCTAAAGTAGTAAACAATGGAATATTCTTCTAAGAAATCCTGAGTAAACTGCTAAATACCTAAATGAGTGCTAAGATAAGTTTGGGCTTAGGTATAGGGATCACAGATATGATGGTATTTTGAGCTATGAAAATGAAGTGTTGCAGAGTGTTTTTATAAATAAAGAGAGTGAGATAGAAAACCAACCTTTGTATGATAGGTTTGTTATAGCAAAAGGAATGCATGATGTACCCCCACCCATGACAGGGAATTATATGCCCTATAGACTGAATTTGAAGCTGATTACTCCACAATTCTTTAATTTGGTCAAAACAGACTCAACCTAGTGAATCTGAAATCACAATCAGTGATTTTGATTACCTGTGAATCTAAACATTAGTGCAGAACTCTTGAATTAGTGTTCTAAAACCAGTTGAGTTGTCAATGAATCTAATGTAGAATGTCAACCTAAGGTCTGGTCTGATGCTAACTTATCATGAGGAGTATGAATCAGATAGTGGAAGATGGTGTTGTCTATACCATCAAAAACAACATGAAATACCTAGTTTTGTACTAACATGCAAGTAAAAACTCCCAAGGGATATGTTAAGAGTCAGTTCAACACACCGCCCAAGAGAGACGTGAACCTAAAAGTTGACAAGAAAGATTTGGGGTATGGGTTTACTGTAAAAGCATGTTTTGTATGTGGTAGTCTTAATCATTTAATAAGAGATTGTGATTTCCATGAGATGAGGATTGTTAGAAAATCTAACTTAAACAGTGGGTGGAACAAAAAGACTAGTCAAAAGGAGCTAAGGGAAACTTGGAACAATGTGTTAAGATGGTGATTTAAACAAACCAATTTGTTCCTTCAACAGTACTAACTAGAACTAGTAAAATTCTAGTTAATACTGCTAGAGCTAGCGGTACTAAAAATGTTAGTACTGCTAGGCAAAGTTTTAACAGATAGACAGTACTAACTAGTACTGCCATGAAAGTTAATATTGTTAATCCCATTGTGAATAAAGTTAGAGCAGCAAATGTTTTTCACAAAACTCATTCGCCATCTTTAAGGCCTTTCAAAAAGACAACAGTACTTAGAACAGATTTTTCAAAACAAAAAGTTAATACTGCTAAGGTAAATGTAGTTAGTATTGTTAGGGGAAAAAGGGAAACTGCTGTTAAGCCCTCAGCAGGTTGTAATTAGAGACTACAAAGATACAACTGGTATAATTTCTCCGAATACAATGGTGGATTGTCTTTAGTAATTGTTTACACTTTACAAAGATCCACTTAGGCAGACTCAAGCCCAAAACAGGCTTGGGTCCCTAAGAGTAATAGGTCTCTTTTCTTTGATGTGCAGGATTATCAATAACGCTTTAAAGAATAAAGGAATAGTTGATAGTGGATGTCCAGGCACATTGACTAGGTACAGGCCTACCTTGTGAAATTTCAAACTTTTAATGGTGGCCCATGATGCTTTTTGACGGTAGTAAGGTCAACAAGAAGCTAACCATTTGCAGGGTACTAGAAGTTAAATATTTGATGCAAGGGATTTGAAATTAGAGGTGGAATCTGTCAAGCTGCTTTTGTTACTTGCCATCAAGTATGGCCTTCTTATTCTTCAAAAATCACTCCTGTAGTATAAACAGATGAAAAGAGAGATGGTCCAAGAGAGGAAGAACAAGTCTTTATGGAAGAACTTGAAAGACTTAAGAGGCAAGAAAAGGAAGCTAATGAGGAAGCTGAAGCTCTCAGGAAGAAGTTTTTGAAATAAGAAATGAGAGCACTTAGTTATGCAAGAAGGAGCTGCTAGAACTAGCAGTACTAACATTTTTAGTACTGTTAACACACCAGCTAAAGCTAGCAGTACTAACCTAGTTAATACTGTTAGCATACCAGTTAGTACTTGCAGTCCCATGGATGGGCACTATCTCTTTCTTGTCACAAATCCTGAAGAGATGATTCAGAAATACATCCACTTGAGGATATTTATCAAATTTACTGATGGTATTTTTACTAACTTCGTTCCTATGATGATGAGTGTGACAGTGGTGACTTCACAAACTTGGTATACTATTGTGAATGTTAGTCCTATTCCTACATCAAGGATTCACCCCTCTCATCCTACATCACTTATTATAGGAGATCCAACCTCAGCAGTTCAAACAAGAAGCAAATTACATCACAGTTCTGGAGCCCATGCTTTTGTTAGCTATGTTCAAAAGCAAAGAAGAAATAATCATAAGGACTTCCAGCATTGTTTATTTGCTTGTTTCCTGTCTCAAAATAAACCCAAGAAGATTTCAGAAGCACTCGAAGATAAAAGTTGGGTTGATGTTATGCAAGAATAATTGCTGCAGTTTTAGATACAGAAGGTTTGGGTTTTAGTAGATTTGCCTTATGGGAAGAAGGTTATAGGTACAAAGTGGGTTTATCGAAATAAGAAGGATGAAAGAGGAGTTGTTGTCAAAAATAAAGCAAGGTTAGTTGCTCAGGGACATAGGTAAGAGGAAGGGATAGACTATGATGAGGTTTTTGCTCTTGTGGCCAGGCTTGAAGCCATACGGATCTTTTTGGCCTTTGCCTCATACATGGGTTTTATAGTCTATCAAATGGATGTGAAAAGTGCCTTACTATATGGCAAAATAGATGAGGAGGTATATGTGTCTCAACCACCAGGTTTTCTAGATCCTAAGTATCCTTAGAAAGTCTACAAAGTGGTAAAAGCTCTATATGGGTTACATCAAGCTCCCAGAGCCTGATATGCTACTTTATCCACTTTCTTGTTGAAGAATGGATACAGAAGAGGAACTATTGACAAAACTCTCTTCCTAAAGAAGGACAAACATGATACCATACTAGTTCAAGTCTATGTGGATGATATCATCTTTGGGTCTACAAAGAAATCTTGGTGTGATGAGTTTGAGGCATTAATGAAGAGTCGATTTCAAATGAGTTCAATGGGAGAGCTCACTTTCTTTCTTGGATTACAAGTCAAACAAAAACCAGATGGTATCTTTATTAGTCAGCATAAGTATGTTGCAAAAATCCTGAAGAAGTTTGACTTTGCAAATGTTAAGACTGCTAGTACACCAATTGAGACTCAGAAGCCTTTAGTCAAGGATGAGGAGGCCAGTGATGTGGATGTCCATCTCTATAGGTCCATGATTGGCTCCTTAATGTACTTGACTGCTTTTAGGCCTGATATTATGTTTGCAGTCTGTGCTTGTTCTAGGTTTCAGGTCACTCCAAAGTATTCCCATCTAAGTGCTGTCAAGAGAATTTTTAGGTACCTAAAGGGCAAACCCAAACTGGGTCTTTGGTATCCTAGAGTGTCTTCATTTGACCTGGAATCCTACTCAGATAGTGACTATGCTAGAGCAAATCTTGATAGGAAATCCACAACAGGAGGTTGTCAATTTCTTGGCAATGCAAAAAGCAGACCATTGTGGCTACTTCTACTACAGAAGCAGAATATGTTGCTGCTGCAAGCTGTTGTGGGCAGGTTTTGTGGATTCAAAATCAAATGTTAGACTATGGGTTCAACTTCATGAACACAAAGATCTACATTGATAATGAAAGCACCATTTGCATTGTAAAGAATCCAGTATATCATTCCAAAACAAAGCACATTGCTATTAGGCACCACTTCATAAGAGATGCTTATGAAAAGAAACTAATTCAGGTGCTTAAATAACACTGATGGACAATGTAGCTGATCTACTAACCAAGGCATTTGATGTTAGCAGGTTTCAGTTCTTGGTTGTTACTATTGGGATGATAAATCCATAAGCTGCATTGGTTAAAGGGAGGCAATATGTTGTGTTGTATAGTTTGTATGAAGAAACATGTTAACCATAGGTGATGCATTTCCAGAGGTTTGATAGTATTTAGAGAGTCATTGAGATGAGTTACTGATGGTACTAAACCACTCCTGATACCTACATTGTTCCTTCTTTGATTGGACAAAGTTAGTACCGACTGTGCAAACTTAGTATCGCTGGGCAAAGTTTGTACCGCTATAGAGACGTTGAAGAAACATACCGCCAAGGGTACAAAGTGTAAATTGAAACGGTTTCCTTGAAATTAGGTCTCCTAAACATATATAAACCCATCTCAATTGCATAGTTTCTTACGCAATCTCTCTCAAATACATTCGTATCTACAAGCCCTAATATCACTCTTAACGACGATCACTCTTTCAAACACAATGGCTGTTCTTGATTCATGTCCTAAGCACAACATGGTCGCGTATCTGGAGAAGTCTGAATGGAATGCAGAGTTTCATGAGATCATTGATTTTCTTAAGCGAAGTTCCATTCATCATGCTCTTACTGTAAGTCCTGTTGTATCTACTACATTTGTTGAACAGTTTTGGACGTCTGCTAAGTCTAAAATAATCAACAATGTTAGGCACATTACTGCCAAAGTAGCTGGCAAGTCTGTGTCTATCTTTGAGGCATCAATAAGAAGTGATCTTCTTTTTAATGATGATGATAGGATAGACTCATTACCTAATCAGGCTATATTTGATGCTATACAACTTATGGGGTATGAGGGGGATTTAACAGTGTTAACATTTAATAAGGCTTTGTTTTCACCCCAATAAAGGTTCTTATTTCATACAATCAATCATTGTCTTAGTTCCAAAAGCACCTATTGGGATCAAATTCCTACTAACATTGCCACTACTGTCATCTGCTTAACATCTAATCAGCAGTATAATTTTTCTACATTAGTTTTTGATGGAATGCTTAGACATTTAGATGCTAAGAAAAAGTTTGTCATGTACCCACGTTTTATTTCTATCTTTTTAGGTAAACAACTAGTTAATGTACCTGTACCTTTAGATCATTTTCCTGTAAATACTTTAACTAGTAAAGTCTTTTCTTTCATGGTTAAGAAGGGTAAACATTTCTCAGGGAAATTCACCCCTTTGTTTGCCTCTTATGTTGGTAAACCAACTCAGGTTGAGGGTTGCTTTTCAGAAAGACCATCTGAGAACACCTACACCCTCTCATGCTCCCACTAGTGAAGTACCTAATGAGCCATAGACTGACTCATCTCCTGCTCAAACTAGTGTTATGGTACCTACTTGAGCAACAGGACTGACCAATCTCCTAAGACCTTCACCCACTACTATTATTCCTGATTCTATCCCAGAAATATCTGGTGGGTATCTTTGGGGTCAATTCATCCAGTGATTTAATCCCTTTCTAGGGATACGAGGTTGGTCATGACTCTCCAAAGTGTCTATGATCTTTGTCTCTCTTTATGTGCACAGGTTTCAGATCAAGCCAAGGAAATACAACACTTGAAGGCTCAGATCAAGAAGCTCAAGAAGCAAGCTAAACCTGTCATCCACCACCATAAAGCTTGGCTGAAAAGTGTCTCCTTAATGCTAAAGTCGACAAGAATGAGCTTCCCCAAGAAAACAAGGGTGCACAACGGTCTGATCCAAATTGGGAGGAAGTTTGCTAAAGGTGAACCTTCAGTTCAAAGAGATCCTCTATTTGATGAGCTTCCTGAAGATACAGTTGATCATATGGAAACAGAGAATGCTCAAGATGTGGGGAGGACAAGAGAAATAGTGGATGAAGAGAAGGAGATTGATGAAGATATACTTAGTACTAAAGATGTGCTTAGTACTGACAAGGAGAAAGTTAGTACTGACAGACCAATTTTTTTTATTTGCTCCATTTGTATTAAGCCTTGAATTGACCGATGAAGGTACCGATGAACAAATTGAAGATACTGAAGAGCAAATTGAAAGTACTGATGGGCAAAGAAAAGGTACTGAAGATCATACTGAAGAAGGAAGTGCTACTCAAGCCACTCAAACACCTACTTCTACAATATTTGGAGATGATGAAACAATAGCTAAGGTTCTTCTCAACATGAGTCAAGCCAAAGCAGTTTCTAGAGAAAAGGAGAAAGGTGTAGAGTTGAAGGATATTGAAGAAACTGACAGACCTAGACCTACCTCTACAAGATCACTTCTGACATTAAAGCCTCTTCCAAAGATTGATCCAAAAGACAAAGGAAAGAAGAAGATTGAAGAGGAGGATGAATCTGAAAGTGAAGATGATGATATTCCTCAAGCTGAGAAGAAATTTAAACAGCTTGAAAGTGATGAAGAGTTAGCTAGGAAAATACAAGAAGAGTGGGAAGGTGAAGAAGAAAGAAACAGAATAGCTGAAGAAAAAGCTGCCAATGAAGCTCTTATAAGAAACTTTGATGATATAAAGGCAAGGATTGAGGCAGATAGACTTCTTGCTGAGAAGCTTCAAGAACAAGAAAGAGAGCAATTTACAATAGAAGAAAGAGCAAAGTTCCTTCATGACACAATTGCTGCTCAAAGAAAATTCCTTGCTCAACAGAGATCAGAGGCCATCAGGAACAGACCACCAACCAAGAATCAACTGAGAAATCAAATGATGACCTACTTGAAGCATGTAGGAAACTTCAAGCATGCTGAATTGAAAATCAAGAAGTTTGAGGAAGTACAAGCTTTGTATGAGAAGATTAAGAGGTCTGATGAAGATTTTTTCTCAATTGGGTCTGCTGAAGATGAAAGACTGATAAAAAAGATGAATGAGAAAGGAGTTGATTCCTCTAAAGGTGAAAAGATCAAGGAGGAGGATAAAGAAGAAGTCAAGGAGAAGAATAAAGGTGAAGAAAGTACTAGAAAGAGAAAACTTGGTACTAGGAAAAAGATGAAGTCAAGGAAAAGAAGATACATTCAAAACACTTTTGAAGATGATAGTGAGAAAGAGAATGATATGCCGAGATTGTATTTAACAGTAGCTCCAGATGAGGAAAAGGAAGTAGATTATGAAATACTTGATAGGAAATATCCTATCAAAGAATGGAAAACATATTGTTTTGGAACTAAACCACAGACTGATAAAGCTGAACACTTAGAGGAGATTAATCAAAATGTGGTGATTAGAAGCAATGGACAAAAGAGATATTTTAGTACTTTAATGAGGGTGTTGTCCATATTTGATAGAGAAGATTTGAATGCTGTGTATCAACTGGTAATGGACAGATTTCAAGATGAGATACCTGAAGGTTTTGACAGGGTACTTTAGGGAGACTTGATGGTGATGTTCAACCCAGATAATGAAAATGAGTTTTGAAATTCACAGCTAGATTAGATTATAGTAAGTTGGAAGTTTCATAGTTCTTCAGAAGTACATACCTTAGTGACTGAGACAGGATTAGTCATTCATATGCTAGTACAAAAGAAGTATCCTTTAAAAAAGGAAGTATTGGTGCAAATGCTTAAGTTGAAGTTGGAGTCTGAAGAAGACAGTACTATGGCATTAGAGTTGATTAGATTTATCAAGAAGTTACTTGCAGAGTTAGAACCTGAGGAATAAGGTTGATGGAATTGAGAAGGGTTTGAGTGTTGGCTAACCACTACACAACAAATGGTCATCAGTTCACCATGCTTAACAGGCATAAGGACTGGCTAGTCCATAAGCAAACGGCTTATGGTAAAGACTTCTCAAATCCGTTTATGGTTGACAATTTACCAAAAATTGTAGGGTTCTCAACTCACCTGGAGGAGAATAAAGAAGAACCAAGGAGGAGAATAAAGAAGAAGAAAGATACCAAGAAGAGAAAACTTGGTACGGCAGAGAAAAAGATGAAGTCAAGGAAAATAAGATATATTCAAAAGCCACTTCTGGAAGATGATTAGTGAGAAAGAAGAGAAGGATCTGAGTTTAACACATAACTATAGCTCCAGATGAGAAAAAAGAAGTGGATTATGAAATACACATACAGCAAAATATCCTATTAAATAATGGATACATCAACAAGTGTCTTGGAACTAAACCTCAGGACGATCTAACGTCTGAACTCTGAGCAGAGGAAATAACTTATCAAAATGTGGCGTGATTAAGAAATCATATGGACAAAAGAGATATTTCTAAGTACTTTGATGATGTGTGTCAATATTGAGAGAGATGATTTGAAAGCCTGTGGTATCAGCTGGTAATTGACTGAATCAAGTGTGAGATTGATACCTGAAGGATTGGTATATGCTAACTTGTGGGAGATTTGATGGTTATGTTCTACCCAGATATGAAAATGATTTTTTAGAATACACAAGCAGGATTGGAATATAGTAAGTTTACGAAGCTACTAGTTTCATCAGGGGTACTACCTTAGTGACGTGGAAACCAGAATAGTCATTCAATATTTTGGTAAGAGAATAATTATCCTTTGAGAAAGAAAGTAATGGTGCAAATGGCTTAAGTAAAAGTTTAGAGTCCTGAAGAAGACAAAACTATGGCACTAACGAGTTGATAGGATTAACAAAAGATAACTCTGCAAAGAGTTAGAACCTAAAGAATAAGGATCGTTAGGACGAATGAAAGGGTTTGAGTGTAGGCTAACCACCACAACAACAAATGTCAATCATTCACCCATGCTTAACACACCATACAGTATTCAACTGGCTACGGACTTAAATGAACAAAAACAGACAAAAACTGCCAAATATATGTTTGTTTTGCATTTGTGTTATACAGGAAATGGATATTCACAAAAGGACGAAAAACAAAGCCAAAAACGACAAAACCGAGCACGGAATGGAAAAGTGTGAAAAGAGCGTGAGTAAAAGTCAAAGCCAAAGACAAATCAAAGTCAAAAAAAAGTCAACAGTCAAAATCAAAGTCAACTCCGAGAAGCTGAATCAGAAGAATTCAAACTTGAGGGACCAAAATTGCCAAATCCCAAGTTGAATACTAAGGATATAAATTACAAGGAGTGGAAATGCAATTTAAATAAAATATAACTTTAGGGGTTGATTCTGCCAAACCCCTAAAGTTGTATCTTTCAAGGACTATGCATGAAATGGCTCTATACAAAATGAGGGACTGAAGCTGCCAAGACCCCAAAAGATATAAATCACAAGGACTTGATTTGCAATAGAGTTATAAGAGTTGAGGGGCCAAAGTTGGCAAGTCTCCAAACCCTTCCCCTGGTTATCCCCAACCTTGATAAAACAAGTTTTCCCGCCCAAGCTCAAAACCCCATCCATAGTCACGAGTTTCCTTCCCTCTCTTTATCCTGCAACACCAACAAAACAATGGGTAAATACCTCACCCTCAACCCACTAAAACCCTTGACATATCACCTTGCCATGTTGGCAATCCTCCACTCTTTTCAAGGTCAATCCAACGTCGGGAATGAAATCAAAGAAGCACAAGGGAAATTCAAGGGCCAAGATTTAATTTTTGATTCACCTCACACAAGAAACACACCTTGTTTCTGTCTCACAAAAGAAACACAAGACAAAGAGCTCAAGACCTAATTAGTATTCTATAAATAGGACTAAGTGTAAGCCATGAAAGGCATCTAGTTTTTGAAGTTTACTTATGTAATTTTCTGTTAAATTTCCTTTTGCAAGTGTTTTAAACTCTTTTTTTTAGTTGTAAGTTTTTCCAACGTTTAATAAAAGTTCAAGTTCCCTTTTTAAAATTCCTGTGTTAAGAAAAGTTACTGTACAAGTGCTTATTGAAGTATGGTTTTGAGCTTTTTGGATGATGAGTCTGAAATGGATGGACTTATGGGTTTAAAAAGCTAATTTGAGCTTGTGATTACTTTCTGTAAAAGCTAAGGACCAAGGTTTTACCCAATCACCTTCTTATAATCAATGTTACTGTCCTACTGCTTATCTTGGCTTATTCCAGCTTATTTTGCATCTTATCATCTTATTAATTCATAGACTAGCTATAGAAATCATTTTAATGAGTTAAATCAAAATTTAAGTTAAAACTACTCATATATAGTTAATACTGCTTATTAGCTTTTCTCTCTAATAAGTGCTTGTTGTTCCTTAATTCTAGCTTATTTGTCTATCATAATCATAGTTTATCATATGTTTTCAGATTTCATAACCTTAATTGGTCTAAACTAGTGTAAATCTTTAAACTCAGAAAGTAAAGGGGTGTTTGGCACAAGGCCAAACTGGGTCAATTTTGGTTAAAAAGAAACAATGGGTCATCAGGCCAAATTCAACAACCAATTTTAAGTCAATTAAAGTAGTTTTTAAAGTTTTTATAATTTAGAAATCAGTTTTAAGGGTTTTCTCATAATTGTTATAAAGCTGTGTATTTGTCTTTTTTTAGGTGTTTTATTTAATCTTTAGTTAAAAGTCATTTTGAAGCTTTGTTTTTGACCTATTTTGAGTTGAATGCAGTATGCATTAAGTCAGTTTTAGTGCTCTTAGGTACTTTGCATTATGCCTTAAGTTTTAATGGCCTTTGATATGTCCTAAGTTCAACAACTTATTTTTATTTGCTCCATTTGTATTAAGCCTAGAATTCTAGAATATAAGCTCCATAGGTATCTTTCTTTATCTATTTCAGCCTTTTATAGCATTTAGAGCCCTTTTGCTTGCTTATTTTTAAGGCTGCAAAGCCACTTTCTATCTTTTAAGAAAAACAATGCTCAGCAGCTGCAGAAAGATTTAGCCTTTTTCTTTTGCCATTTTATTAGCCTAGCTTATTTCAAAATCAAATTTCCTTTCAATTATTTTTAGTTTAAAGGTCAATATTTAAGATTGCTTAAGCCCTTTG
This sequence comes from Tanacetum coccineum, assembly GCA_026074375.1. Lineage (NCBI taxonomy): Eukaryota > Viridiplantae > Streptophyta > Magnoliopsida > Asterales > Asteraceae > Tanacetum > Tanacetum coccineum. Next base: position 25,817 of record BQNB010091296.1, read on the forward strand.
TCTTTAAGAATCCATTAAGGTATTTATTTTTAAGCCTTTAGGTGCCCCCTAGTCTGTTTTTGTAGCTTTCTTTCACATAAGTGCTAATTTGTTTTTAAGAATTTTCTGTCTATCTTATTGACTTTTTACTTCCTTTTGCTTATTAGATGTTGCTTGTTATATGCATTTGCTATTTTTACTTTTTATTTTGCTTATTAGTCTTTTGAGCCATAAACAGTTAGCACAATCGGTCTTAGTGTAAAAATAGTGAAACTGTCCCCTTTTCAGGGCTTATTTTCCAGCTTATTTACTTTTAATATCTTGTTTTCTTTTCACTTCTAGATAGCAAATGAGCCCAACTATAAGGACCTATAAGCCTTAAACCCATAGGTTGCCTTTTAGTGGCTTAAAAATAAGCCTCAATAACTGTCCCTAGGCCTTCTTGTATGCAGTGAAGTGCTTATTGCTTATTTTCATTTCTTAGGCTTATTTGTTGTCCTTATTAGTCTATAATTGTTCATTATTGCTTATTGTGCTTTCTTATCTGTCTGTGTTTGCTTGTCTTTCTTTTTCCTTTGCTTATTTTGTCAAAAAGGCCAAAAAGAATAAGCCTTTAAGCCCCTTTTGTCATTCAAGCATTCTGTCTGTTTCGTTAAGTTTTTCTGGCTTATTTATAAGCATTCAATAAAAGTTGTAGTTTTGAAAAATGCTTACCTTCATGTGCTTAATAAAAGTGTGTAAAAAGTTTTAAATTTTAAAAAGCAACTGTAGCAAAAAAAAAGGGGAGAGGTCCTGGACTCCAACCTGCGATCTCCCTCTCACAAGCACACACACTTACCACTGCCCTTGGGTCTTTTCACCTGTCATAGATTGCACAATAAAAAAGATAAGGCCCTTTTGGCCCAAGTGCTTATGAGCCCTTTTGGGCTTATTCCTGGCTTATTTATAAGCCGTGGTTTTTAGTTAGCATTTTTTATAGATTCAGTATAGTCTTAAGTATTTATTTTATTTTTTTCAGATTTTATTAAAATAGTTTAGTATTTTTTATAATTTATTTTCATTAAAAACTAAAAAAAATCATAAAAATAAAATATAAATCAAAAAAATATAAATCTTTT
>BQNB010091297.1:14804-26913 GCA_026074375.1 Tanacetum coccineum
GAGACACTATCTATACGGTACAAAGTGTACAGTTTTCACTGATCACAAAAGCCTTCAACACATTCTTCATCTGAAAGAATTAAACATGAGGCAACGCCGTTGGTTAGAATTGGTTGCATATTACGATTGTGAGATCTGCTATCATCCTGGAAAGACAAATGTCGTAGCAGATGCCTTAAGCCGAAAGGAATGAATCAAACCACTCCGAATCAGATCATTAATCATGATTGTTCATCCAAAACTACCATCACAAATTCTCGAAGCTCAAACTGAAGCACTCAAGGAAGAAAACATCAAGGCTGAGAATTTACGAGGAATGGACAAAGCGTTTGAAGTATGTCCTGATGGAACTTGTTGTATCAAGAACCGAAGCTGGTTACCACTCTTTGGTAATCTGAGGGACTTGATCATGCATGAATCTCATAAATCAAAATATTCCATTCACTCGAGTTCTGACAAAATGTATCAAGATCTAAAGAAACTCTATTGGTGGCCTAACATGAAGGCAATCATTGCTGGATATGTTGGCAAATGTTTGACATGTTCTAGAGTTAAGGCAGAATGTCAGAAGCCATCTGGCTTACTGGTTCAACCAGAGATTCCTAGGTGGAAGTGGGAAAGAATAACAATGGATTTTGTCACAAAACTTCACAAAACATCAAGCGGACATGACACAATCTGGGTCATTGTCGATCGTCTTACCAAATCCGCATATTTTATCCCCACCCGAGAGACAGATAGTATGGAAACCCTTACAAGGTTGTACATCAAGGAAATAGTCTCCCGACATGGCGTGCGAATATCTATCATCTCGGATCGTGACAGTCATTTCACATCCAGATTCTGGCAATCACTACAAAGTGCCTTGGGTACTCAATTAGACATGAGTACGGCATATCATCCCGAAACCAATGGACAAAGTGAAAGAACCATCCAAACACTCGAAGACATGCTTCGAGCCTGTGTCATAGACTTTGGAAAAGGATGGGAAAGACACTTACCATTGGTAGAATTCTCATACAATAACAGTTACCATGCCAGTATCAAGGCAGCACCATTTGAGGCACTTTATGGTCGAAAGTGCAGATCACTTGTTTGCTGGGCCAAAGTTAGAGATGTTCAACTTACAGGACCAGAAATAATCCATGAAACCACTGAAAAGATAGTGCAAATTCGACAACGCTTGCAAGCTGCAAGAGATCGGCAGAGAAGTTATGCCAATGTAAGACGAAAGCCTTTAGAATTTTAAGTTGGAGATCGTGTTATGTTAAAAGTGTCACCTCGTAAAGGTGTCATCCGATTCGGAAAACAAGGAAAGCTTAACCCTCGGAACATTGGACCTTTCAAAATCCTTAAACGGATTGGCCTAGTGGCATATAAACTAGAGCTTCCTGAAGAGCTCAGTAATGTTCACAGTACTTTCCACATTTCTAATCTAAAGAAATGCTTATCTGACGAATCCCATGTCATTCCAATGAATGAGCTTCGACTTGATGACAAACTCAACTTTGTAAAAACCAGATGAGATATGATCGAGAAGTCCAGCAACTGAACCAAAATCCGTGATTCCTATAATCAAGTACTATGGAACTCTAAAGAGGACCAGAATTTTACACGAATGCAAATTAAATTCGTGCCAGTATCCACATTTGTTGTCAAACATCACTCCGGCATTCCAAACTAAATTCTCGGACGAGATTTCTTTTAAGGGAGGGAACTATAAACAACCGCATTTTCATCAATGTAAAACCATCTATTAAATTAGATGCACTGTAATATCCATCTATTATATAGAATATCACCTTTTACAGGACCATTTTTTTACTTGTATTCATTAATGGGCCAACGTAACGAGCATCGCTAAAGTAAACGAGCTCACGCAGAACTCTAAACGCTACCAATGCCATCTCTATCTAGGTTTTATATCATGTATAACATCCTAATATTCAAGTCTATATCTTAATATCATTGTTTACCAAGTCATATCCATTTAACAATACTTTTTCAAAACGTTAATATCATAAACAAGCATTAAACGTTAACGTTTATATCAAAACCCTAATTATTATTAATGTTATATACATATAAAATGAATGTACAAGCCTTTAAAGCATGTGTACAAGTATCATGCACAAATCATAACCTTTGAAATCTGTTGTCCTCCTAAATTAAGTTACAATTTTCAAAAGCTTAATGTATAAGTCAATAATGCAAGAAAGTTAAACTAGGTCATTTTACCTCTAAATTCATTTTAGTTTCTTACTACCACTTTAACACAAGGTACAAGCACTTAATGCATGACTCCTAAACCCTAAACCTAAACCTTAATTCATTCTAAACCCTAATCTAAAAACCTAAACCCTAAACAAAACCCTAAAACCCTAATTTCACTTTAAACCTAAAACTAAACCCTAAACCTAAAACTAAACCCTAATCCCTAATCCTAACCCTAATCCTAACACTAAACCTTAATCCTAAACCCTAATATATCCATAATCCTAACCCTAATCCACATTTTAAAACCCTAAACCCTAACCCGAAAATAAACCAAACCCGCCACCTATTTTCTTTCATTTTTACCCATTTTCAACCCAAGTACTAACGCAACCACCTCCAGTGACCTTCACCCTTATGACAACCAAGCAAGCAGCTTACAAAAAGCACCTTATCCTCCTCCCTTGCCACCAAGTTGTGCCAAGTCACCACCTTGTCTCCCCCTTCTTAGCCGGGCCTTCCCAACCACCATTCCACATCTTTCCATTTGCTAGTTCTAGCTTCTTACTCGATCTACAAGCATCTCTTACTCACCTCAGCTAGCTAGTACATTATCAAACCCCTTAGGGTTTGTTTGGTATGGATAAATGAGGAGAAATAGATTTAATTTTATTTTCTCAATTGTTGTATAGAGAAAATAAAAAAGTAAAGAATTAAAGAGAATTAAGTTGGGAAATTAAGAGAAATGGTAGTGTAATTTTTGTCCACCTTATTTCCTTAATATTGAGAGAGAATTTTGGAGAAAAATGGGGTTTTTAATTTTATTTTGTTTATTGCTTTTATTTTTCTAGTTTTTTATAATCACATCCGTTCAAATTCGGGTCTAGACTAAAAAATTCATGAATCATAAAAAAAATATATAAAAAGATATCTCGAAACCCGACCCTATTATTAATTTTGGTACTCGGTTTGGTTCAATTCGGTCGTTCAACTTGAGGTTCGGGTCCATTCGTTCGTCAACCCAAAAATGTGTAAAATGTAATAAAAAAATGCTATTTACTACTCTTTTAAATAGAAAAATTTATATTAAAAAAAGTAGCAAAATCTTTGTTCGGGCACTCGAACCCGAGGTAGCATAACTTTTTCACCCATACCCTACCCTAGTCTACATTCGTTTACCGATTCACACCGCATAAAATTTTTTGAACCCGGTTACCGTACACCGAATTAAGCCTTAATAGGGTCGATCCGAATAGCTTAAAACCAGACCCGATAACCAGGCTCGAAAAAAATAGGTGAAAATTAAGTGTATTATAATCGTTCTCTTATTTTTAGGTTTTTTAAAAGAAGAAAAAAAATTCGTGATTATTTTTTATTTCAATTCTCTTGTGTTACAAACAGATGGAAAACAATACATTTCTTTCTCATTCAATCCATTTCTCTGATTCTATTCTCTACTCAATCAATCTCTGAAATTCTTTCTACCAAACGTGCCCTTAAGATGACAAGAAAACTTGGGCACCAAGGGATTTTTGACCCAATATATCCGCATACAGACACAACACTTTCATTCACAAGCCTCAAAATCATCTCACACAACTCAAAGTGGAGTTCTACCCTTCCTTACAGCACTAGAAGAATCAAAGAAGCCCTAAGCTCATAAATAGAAGCCAAAAAGTAAAAAAACGAAGTCTTGAGACATTTCTAGCGTTATACAGTCATAAAAACTCCATTTTGACCGATTTTAGCTCAAGTAAGCCTACAAAGATCTTGTTCCATAAAATTATAATCTGGTATTAGAATGTTTCATATACTCTTAAGATCATAGATAAACTCTGGTTTAAGCTTGAATCCTCAACCCATGCGTTTTTGGTTATAACCTAAATTGACCCACACCTTTTGATTTGCTAAGCTAATGAATCATTTTTCTAAACTTTTGTTTATGTTTTAGAACATCTTATATTAGCTATTCTAATATGCCCTATAACCTGGTAAAGTATCATTTGGAATCTTAAAATGAACTTCATGGCTTTTTGACTTGTTTTCAAAAATTTCGCATGCATAGGTTATATATCGTAACTTTCTGCAAATTTATTAACTAAAGGGGCTGAAAATGTCATTATTCTAAAGTTATAACTATAAAAGACCTATTTTTCCAGTTTCAAAGTTAAAGTTTAATTATATATATTTAATATATAAAGGACTAAAGTTTGTAAAAGTTTAATATACTAATGTATATATTGCCAATTTTGCAAACTTAAAAATATAAAATATAATATTTTTATATAAATTATAAAAATAAATATTAATATCATAAAAATCGATTTTATTAAAACCCACACATTTTATCGTTATAATCATAAATCGACGCATTATTTCGTTTTTATATTGAACATAAGTTATCATATCTAACTTTTGAAGAAACTTAAAATCTTAATCGGGATCACGATACTAAAGGAAAATTTCAATAAAGTATCATTTGAGTTTTTGTTTTGAGGAGTTTGCTGGGATTACGATTTATAGTGCCCGGAGCTCTTCAAACATACTACATGGCGTCTGAATATGATATCCCGAACAGCGATACATATTTTCAATAATTTAATAAATCGAAAGATATACGTTAAACTTTATGAAGTTTTGAAACATAAACTATCACACTAAGACTTGACGTATCACCCCAGGTTGCGTGAACGATAGCAGTTACTTGTACACTTAGAAATACTTTTTTCATCAATCAATTTCCCCCTATACTTTAAGGTGAGTTCCTAGACTCACGTTTTAAATCCCTTTTCTATTTCATAAAACCCTTTAGAGGTATACATGCGCTATTGAACCTTGAATACAAGTGTTTTTTTAATGTATGCCTCTATCTTGTAGTATTATTAGCGTTTTGTTTGCTAAGTCCCGTTATGCCAAAAACCCCCTCAGTCATTGACCATTAATCACTTGCCATTGAAACGTGAATATTGTGAAAGGCCTTATTGGGATTGACGAATCTCATTTGTGTTATGCCGATAGTAACCCAAACGCACTATATTTGAACTCATAAGTATATGGAAATTCTACACGAGCCATTATCTTTAATGTATATCATTATATATATACACTAGTCAGGTTTGATGCCAATGAGCTTAGACGCAATATATACTGATTTCCATAATAATTGTATTCATTGCCAAATTATTTACACTTAGGTTATAAACAACGAAGAACACCACATCTTATGATGACTTTGTATTCACACTATTTATTAAACCTATGAATTCACACAACCATTGTGGTTGACCTTTTACCATGTTTACACGAGTAACTGAACATCGTCGTGCACGGAGTGGCACAGACTTGAAGATGGCTAAACTGTTATCATTAAAACTTTATGTTTTCATTTTAGGACCTCTGTTTGTAAAAACTCTGATGAAATAATGAATGATAACTTATCTTTTAAAAATGTCTCCTTCGAGTTGTTTTCTATGATTATGACTGTTGTACTATGAAATAATACCCCAGATTACTTCCTCCGCGCTAGATTCAAAAATGGGTGTTATAGAAGTAGCGAACATGCTTGCTTAGCACTCTTCCAATCAAATATATAAGTGGTGGTTGTACACAACAATCCTTCAAAACGAACACATATCCATCTGAGACTTTGAGGTTATCAGGCATACCGTTAGATATCCAGCATCAATTACAAGATACCCGACTTTCGTTTTTAGGATCACCTCCGTAAACAAAAGACCTATCCTTATATTCCGGAATACTTCAGAATATTTTTAACAGTAGTCTAGTGAAGATCACCTGGATACTTTAAAATCAGCCTTGTTTATGTTCTGAGTGACGCAAAACCTCAGGGCGAGTAACATCTCACAAGCTTACTTAAAGAACCCCATCCTGAGGCATAAGAACATTTTTGTCATGCGCTATAATCAGCAGTGTTAGCACTTTGTGAATTACTCAATCTAAGCTTTTCTTGCATTGTATTACTCCCCTTGGAATTCTCCAGTGGTATCGCTTTAAAAAATTTTCGTCGATACAAGCACTTTGACACAAACCATATTACCGCCATGATCATCTTTAAAATCTGATCCAAAAATATGCAAGCTTCACCCTAAAACTTTTCATAGCAAAACAGCTTCCACGGTAGTAATTTTACACTGTAAACATTGGAATGTTTTTTTCCCATGATCAATAGATCATCGACATACAAGATTAGAATGTGACATTTACTCCCACTACTTAAGATATACAGCTCATGCTCATCAGGATTTGAGTGAAACCAAATTCTTAATTCATCATCAAAACGCTTATTCCATTGCCTTGATGCTTGCTTAAGCCCATAAATGGAACGTTTTAGCTTGCATACTCGGTTTGGATATTTTGGATTGACAAAACCTTCAGGTTGCTCCATCTAAACCTCTTTATTGAGATATCCATTGAGGAAGGCAGTTTTGACATCTATTTGCCAAATCTCATAGTCATAGTACGCGGCTATGGCTATAAGAATCCTAATAGCTCTAATGTCTGCAACAGGTGAGAAGGTTTCCTCATAATCAATCCCTAGGGTTTGAGTATAGCCCTTCGCCACAAGACGAGTTTTATAGGTGTGTACAGCTCCATCCATGTCGGTTTTTTTCTTAAAAAGCCACTTACTACCAACGATTTTGCCATTAGGAGGAAGTTCAACCAAGATCCAAACTTTGTTGTCCTTCATGGATTGCATTTCCACATTCATAGCATTAAGCTATTTATCAGACTCAGGGTCTAACAATGCAGCTTTATAGTTAGCGGGTTTACCTAGATCCCCTAACTTATGTTCCTCAACATCGATGTATAAACACATGCGATCTATGGGATGGCGTGTCCTTGTGGACCTACGAATGAGAATGATATCACTTTGAGGTTCATCCATTTCTAGATCATCCTCTTCATGATTTAAGCTAGTGTCTATAGAAGGATGCGTATCTTCTTCTTGAATAATTTCAAGATCCTCTAGACTCCCACTTGCTTCTTGATTTATAAGACTATTCTCTAGGAATTCAGCATTCCGAGCAACAAGGACTTTGTTCTCGGGTGGGTAGTAGAAAGAATAACCCATTGTTTCCTTTGGGTATCCTATGAAGATACACTTAATAGACCTGGGTTCTAACTTGTCAGGCTTGGTAAGAGTATCTCGCTTAACAAGTGCCTCACAACCCCAGACTTTTAAGTAAGACAGCTTAGGGGCTTGCCCATGCCATACTTCGTATGGTGTCTTTTCAACCTTCTTGAGAATGCGTGCAGCAGTCTCAAGAGCATAATCCCAAAAGGACTTTGGAAGAGTTGTTTGACTCATCATAGATCGAACCATATCCAGTAGGGTTCTGTTTCTCCTCTCTGACACACCATTGTGTTGTGGAGTGTAAGGAGGAGTACGATGGGCGATAATCCCATGATCCTTGAGATGATCCAAAAACTCTTGACTCATATATTCGCCCCCACGATCAGAACATAGCGATTTTATGGTCTTACCGAGTTGATTTTCTACTTCCTTTTGAAACACTTTGAAAGTTTCAAACACTTCATGTTTATGCTTTAACAAGTAAACATAACCATAACGACTAAAGTCGTTAGTGAAAGTGACGAAGTAGGCTTGCTCCTTGATTTGACATGATCTTAAATTGGGCCACATACATTCTATTTACGTGTGTATTAGTCAAGTAAGTTCTTTGGCACCTTTCCACTTGATGTGTGTAAGGTTTTCTTGCCATCTTTCTAGACACATACAAGAACGCATTTTTCAAAAGCCCTAAAGGTCAGTTGAATTGAGAAGTCCATCGTGTGCAAATTTTCATGAGTTTCTTGCTAATGTGTCCAAGACGACAATGCCACAGAGAGCATAGTCCAAGGTCTAGCTGGCTATTTGTTGCTTAAGGATATATAGAATTATTTGCATTAAGAATTAGGACAAATCAATTTCAAAAATTACCATCCCTTGGGATTAGCACTAAAATATCCTTGTTATTACTAGAAACAGGCATTTGTATTATTCACGAAGGTTTAATAAAGCCCATCTTCGTACAAAGGGAACTAAAATTTACTCTCTAGTAATAGAAGGAGCATATGACAAATGTGTAAAAACCATAACTAATCCTTTAGGGAGAGATTAATCAAAGTTGCAATTGCTTCCAACAGCTTACGTTGACCATTGCCCTCGTACAGCTAAGAGCCCCCAAACTTTATGTTTCCTACTTGCCTTAGACTGTGTTGTATTACAATATGTGAGTACCACAACCAGTTTCTAGATCCATGATCTATTAACGGGAAGTATTGCGTTCTATAACGAAGATACATGAACCACCACCTCCAGAGGCTGCGTTCTTTTTCTTCTTGAGACAACTAGGCTAAGTATGAGGACAATTCTTCTTCAGTGTCTGTATCACCACACTCATGACAGATTGAGTATTGCGGGATCTTCCCTTTGGGTGGAGGTGGGAATCTTAGGCTTGGGAGCTAAGCGTGCTTATTTTTTCCCATTCCTTTATTTTGTCCACTGGGCAGCTTTTGGGGTTGCGGTTTTTATGCTTTTTACCTTTCTGATTTACCCTCTCGAATAGCATATAGAGCAGGAGCGTATGTTTTTGGGCAGAGTTAGAGTTTGATCATGGAGTATTTAGCATAGCATGCAACGCGTTAACTGTCTTCAAGACTATGCATATTATAATTCTACACAAACCCATCAAAATCCTTCGTAGGACCAATTAAAATAGACTCACAGCAAGGTCAAGTGTCACGGGGTGCCCAAACGCTCTAAATTGTCAATATAGCCCTTCATATTCAGAACATACGAGCTAACTGATGCCACCTTCTTTCTGGTTGCAAGATGAAAATCTCGCGTGTCTGAAGAAGCTCCTGTCAGCTTGTTGAGGACAGAGTCTTTCAACTCCTGTGGCATGTGTAAGATGGAGTTTTTCAGATTTCGTTGGACATCTCTGAATCCATGGTCTGTGCATTAGGTCTCGCAATCTTCTTTTGATCTTTTACCCAGGCAGTATGGATGCAAGGATTTTTGGAGCAACTGCTGGACCTGCAGGTGTAAAGGAGCAGGAGGAAGTGGTTGCTCTAGGTATTTAAACTCTTTCCTCATTTGACTAGTACATCCTAGTTGTCGGATACCAATTATAAAGTTGGGTCCAGGTCAGTTTTTGCTTCTCGAAGAAACCCCTGAAGACCGAATTGATAGCTGACGAGGTTGTCATCTACAATTAGAAAAAGTTCAAATATTAGTATTATCGATTCCCAAAAATCACAACGCAGCGGAATACCACTTGGGGTGCTACATCATAGTCCATACTCACAAGTCACAGAAAACGACCTCAAAAGAGACGTTTAAAATAAATTTCTCATTTGATATATTAAAATCAGAGTTTACAAAGGGTCCAAATTATAATGCAATAGAAAAAACCATTTTGTTTAAAACGTTTGTCGAATGGTCACTCAAGTTATTTTAAAAAAGCCTCAAAAAATATATCCCCACGACTCAAATGCTCCAATGTCACAATAGCAAAATGATAACCTAAGAAATACATGCAAAACGTAACAATAATGTTGGTGATTTCATATATTTAAGTAAAAAGGTAGTGTTGAAATAAATTAGAAAGATTTCAGTAAGAAAAGTAGCGTTTAAAACATTTCTAAGTGTTATTTTCAGAAATCAAGTAGTGATTCAGTAAATCAGTAATGTTAGTAATGGACACAAGCTTAGTAGTGTAGGACAAAGTTGGGTGAATTATACATTTCTCTTGGGTGAATTATACCACTTCCATTAGGTGATTTATACGGTTTTTTATTTGATTTGTAAAATCCCGTGTAATCTCAAGACTCATTCACTTAATCAAACATCACTTTAATACAACAACCTCTAATCACTGAATGATCAAAAAGTTATCTTTTCTCATTTAATCAATCAATTCAAAATGACAACTTTAGTGGAATTCATGATCATTGCCGGTGCGGACAACCGTCCTCCCACGTTGGAAAAATTTATGTATGACTCTTGGAAGAGTCATATGGAACTATATATAACAACCCACAATTTTCCTCTATGTAATTATCCATCTATTAAAATAGATGCAATTTTCTTCAGTATAATTTCCATCTATTAAATTAGATGCAACCGTTTTCATGGAAAGATTTTTGCTTTATTCCATCCATAATGTAACGTAACTTACATTATCAAAGTAAACGAGCTCACACAACCTACCAATGCCAATTTCATCAATGTTTATATCAAATAAACGTCATAATATGTCAAGAAATATGTTTTAAACTCCATTTTTACCATACATTATCTATTTTGTAACATCCGAGAATTTTCGAAATTTTAAAAGACTATTTTAACCTTTGACTTTTCGAGTCTGACTTGACTTTTTGACTTTTAACCTTTTATTGTCTCATAAAAACAGTTAACGCGTAACCGGCAAAATTTTTGGAACATATTTTAAATAATAAATCATATTTATTATTTCATACCTCATGTACAAATTTATTTTACATTTATTTGACTTGAAAACGAGAAGATAGAGGTTCTTCCTAAGTTGACTTATCAAAAACGAGTAGCTAAATCACGCTTTCATTATTCGGACTCTAAAACAACTTGATGTAAAACGAAATTCCTGACAACTTTTCAGTTTTGCCCGAAACCTGGAAACGAGCCGAAAAGGGCTAAAACAGCACCGCAAACATTTAACGAACAACCTACAACGCGGACACACAAAAATAATTAAATTTGTTCTTAATTATCAGTATTTATTTAATAAAAGTATTAAATAAATTAGTCATCAAGCGTTGTTGATAACGCGAATACTCGAGCTTAAAGCCATTTTATTTTGGACGAGGCGAAACCGGTTCACAAAATGAATAACAAATATTTTATTAAATGTTATAAAATATTTATGAAACATTATCAAGCGAATACTCATTTTTATCGGAAAAATGATTTGGAAAACAATGGCGCAAGTTTCGTGACTCGAATCGACCGTTAACTAGTTCAAACGAGTCCCGAACACATAGTTATCGAAACTATACTAAAAATTTACACAATAGACCCTGAACTTTTAGAGACTTGTCACTTCTTTTAATATATATATAAATTTTATAACATTTATTTCATTTCATCTCAACTTATACACACACTCTTATTATCATCTCCCTCCTCTCTCTCCCTCAAAATTCCGGCAGCCCTCCCCCCGCCGCCGGCCACCACTCGCCGCCGCCGGAAAACTTTTCCGGCGGACTTTTCCGGCCAACTCCAAAAACACTCCTCATCACCGGATCTAATCGATCCCCACACCCACTCTTCTCCACGCGCTTTTCCCCCCTCCGTCGGTCTCAGCCACCACTGCTACCATACTACAGCCGCACGCCACCTTCCTCCTTCGTGGCTACATCGCCATCCTCATCTTCATCTCGTCATCATCACCTCCACCAGCACACCGAAGCCACCACCTGCAACACAAGGCTGCATTTGGTTTTAAACGAATTAGCACCGAAGGTGCGTTTGGCTGCTATAAAACGCAGCAAGGGTGGTTGTTTATTCATGCTAACACAAGGGCGTGTTTGGATTTGGCTGCGTGGCAGCCGAATAGGATGCGTGTGGTTTTATAAAAACCACCAGCAAGTGTGTTCGTTTGAATGGTCACAGACGAGGGTGCGTTGGTTTTCGTAGGGTAACAGCTAGGGGTGTTTGTTTTGCAGTATAACAGACATAAGGCGTGTTTAGTTTAGCTTGTATCAGTTAGGGTGCGTTTGGTTTTACAGTTTCCGGGGGTGTTTGTTTTTGGTTTAACAGCCCCATAGGGGTGTTTGTTTTTAGGTTTAAAAACCAGTTTGGTGCGTTTGGTTTTGAGTTTAGCAGCAGATT
>BQNB010091298.1:0-26913 GCA_026074375.1 Tanacetum coccineum
TTCCAAAACCTAACTACGCCTAAACAAATACCCACGATTATACCCAATACCCAAAATAATCAAAATAACATCATATATATATATGTGCCGAAATTTTGATGATAGGACTAAGTATTAGCAACTTGTCCATAATATCTAGATATTAAGAAATATCTAGGAAACCATCTCTTACACCATGAACCACTTGGCAAAGTAACCTTGTGCAAGGGTTAGAAAGTAACCATGGTTAGGTTAGTTAGATATTTTCACTATAAATACACATGCATGCATAAGTAAACTTTGCATAAACTCTTTACTTACAAAATTCATTTTCTTCTCTCTTTTCCTAAGTCCAAAACCCACGGCATTATAAGCTCATATAATCAAACCATACAAAATTTTTATACAATCCATACAACCCTTTACACATCAATCCTAAGGCATACTAAAGTGTTTTCAAGCATTGGTTCATCATTTGCAAGGTTTAAGGAAGAAAAGGGAAGATTAGGGTTTCAAACCTAATCTAGGGTTTATAAGCTTGAAAGCTTTGGTTTTGAGTCTAAGCACGGGTTTAGCACTTATTTCTCATCTCATACATTATCACTAAGGTCTTCCTAATTCCTTCATACTTTTTATTATCATTATTTTATGTGTTATATGTTAATTATGGCTATAATCACCACTAAGGACTTTTTAATATGTAAAATGAGTTATTATTTATGTTTATGATTTTATGCACTTATTCTTATGTCATATGGTCATATATATCATGGAAAAGTGAAAGTAAAAGTATGTTAACATATGGTTTAAGTATAAACATGTTTAGGTTAAATTAGGGTTTTATAAGGTTTCTTAATCTTCACATGTGAAAATAATGGAAAGTAAATTGTTAAACTTGTTAATCATGGACAAATGAAAAATATATGGACTAATGGACATTAATATAAGTATCACATATGTTACATATAGTTATTAGGGTTTTTAAAGTAAACTACTAAATTAAATAATACATAAAACAAGTTTTAAACACATTTTGGAAAATAATATCTTAGGGGCTGTTTGTAATTCGAAAATTACATATATGTTTTATGATTTTATAAAATACTACATGTCACAAGAATCGTATTGGTATAAATACTCGATAAAAAAACAATCAGTAATAACGAAACTAGATACGCCCCCATTTACCAAGTTTACGGATAGTTATATACTTTTTATAAAAACTATTTTATATAAAAGTTACTATTCATTACAGGCAACTTTCATTTTTAAAAACATATATGATATAACTTTTATTTAGAGTCGTACTCGAAAGAATCGCTTTAAAAAACTAAAACGGAAACTAATAACGAATAAGATACGACAAAAACAAAACGGGTTTTACGTTAATTCTAAACCTAATAAAAACGAGTTAAAATGCTGCTTAATGTGAACAGTAAAAACACTATTCATCACAGAATATCAAAAACTTGAAAATGTAATATTTTGATCACTCGTCTTACTACGAAGACGTGGACGTAAGAAACGCGAGCAACGGGCTTAAAACGACCAAATTAGGTCATTTTTACGAAAAGTATATTTATAAACGTTTTCACTTTATAAATATTATTTTACTAAAACGATTAGTCGGTGATTATGCTATATAGAATATTGAGTGGTTATCAAAGTGCTATAATACTAGGGAGTTTCATAATGAGGCCTCTTCGGATGGCGTATCGACGAGTTGTTGGATTTACGATTTAAAGTGTCATAACTCCTCGTACGTCATGTCATGACCTCTTTAATTATGATAGCCCGAACGATAGTACGATGTAACAACTATAAGATTATATTCAATGTTATTAATTAAAGTACTCAGTACTTATACGACCTTAATTTAAATAGGTTGCATCTATCGTCTTGCGTGACGTTTTATCTGTGATTATTTGGACTATCTGTACTCAAGGTGAGTTCATAGCCCCACTTTTTACAGTTTTACTGATTTACTATTATTTGGGGGCGGGATGGAGAACCATGCTTTATTTTATCAAATTGGCGAAGATAGTGTTTTAAATAATTATTGATTATGTGTTTGACCTAAGAGCGAAAAACCTTCCTGAGCCTATTATCAATGAACTGTCAATTGCATAGATGTTAGTGTTATTGCATTATGATGAGCGCGAATGTGTATAAAAGATTATTGGGATTAACCTCCCCGTTGGGTGATTAGCTATCACCTGGGAATAACGTTTGACCATGTCGGACTTGGATGTTGCGGGTTACAACATCTGTACGGGCAAAATAACTGCTAAAATAGCAAATATAGGTTGAGCTTTAGTGTCATGAGCTTAGTGCAACAGTAATCTGGTTTTGTGATTGTTGGCATATGTTGTAACATCACGGGAAAGTCTTGCGGTCCTGCATAATTTAAATACATAAACCTATGAATTCACCAACATTTTTGTTGACATTTTAAGCAATGTTTTCAGGAGGTCAATAGGCACGAGGTGCCATTGGATGCATTGGATTATGTTTGGGATTGCAGTATTAAAGATTTATGTGCCATCATTGTTTTGAGAAATTCTATGTTATCTTTTGTATGATTAAACAAAGACCAAGTAAAGCTTTATGCTTTTGTATATATGTCTTTGAATTAAATCCAATGTATTCAATTTAATCGAACTTTTGGTCGTTCTTTATATACTATCTTTGTGCTGTGATCTTGAAAGTTAACAGCCCGGATCCTTATTCAGCTGCGGACCCATATTTGGGGGTGTTACCTAATGAGGACAGAGTTAAGAATATGTTATGAATGTATTTCTGTGCTAAGAAATGAATCAAATAGGGAGTTTAGTGTAGCGTAGAACGCCACTGCAGAATGGTGTTTGAAGAAAGGAAAAACATGACCCTAATACTGAGGAAGTAGAAATATGTTAGAAGGACTCAACTTTTATTATCCTTTTTGGGCAGGGCAGTTACTACTGATTGCTATGTACTGAATAGGGTATTAGTGTAGACAAACCTCAAAAATTAAGACTACTTATGAACTATTTAATAGTAAATCATCCTTAGTTATTAGTTTTTATTGATGTCTTTTGGTGCTCTGACTATTTTGAAACACCTTAGATTCACGTAGAAATTTTGTTGGGTAAGCTGCATGAAGGTCTATTGGACTAGGTGGGATACTCTACCTTAGTAAAGCTTTAGAGGTATAGTATACAACAAAAGAACCAAAAGGGTAGAAGAGAATATGCACATTAATTTTCTTGAAGATCAACCAAATGTAGCAGGAACTGGTCCTAATTGGATGTTTTAATCTTGATTTTCTCACCAATTTAATGAATTATATTCATGTTAGTGTAGACAATCAGGTTATTATGGATGCAGGTACACAAGATTCTTATGTTGCAGGTTCATCAGGAAAAGTTAAAGGACCTACTCAGGAATACATACTACTTCCACTACAACCTCATAGGACAAGGATTCTAGTAAAGGATGTTGTTCAGGATGCACAAGAACAACCTTCTGAAAATGCTTCTCCAGACATGGGTATCCAAGTTTCAGAAGATGTTTTTGATAAGGAAGGACAACATCAGATGCCAAAAGATGAACAAGTCTGGCAAGATGAACTTGAGATGATGATTACTCAAGAAGTGGTTGCTAATGCTATGAATGATGAATCAAGACAAGCCTTTGAAGAAGAACAGAGGAGAATTGCATCTCAAAAGAAGGCAGCTCAGGCTACCAGTACTAACCAACTTAGTACTGTTAGGCCATTTGTTAGTACTGATAGATCATCTGTTAGTATTGATATGTCTAACACACCCAATGTTAGTGCTGCTAGTACTTCCACAGGTGCAAATGCTGATAAATCATCATTTGTCTATCTTGGAGGCAAAATACCTATTGATGCATCTACTCTCCCTAATGCTGATTTACCCATTGATCCAAATATGCCTGACTTGGAAGATGCTTCTGATACTCTCCCAAATGATGGAATATTCAATGGAGCTTATGATGATGATGAAGATGTGGGTGCAGTGGCTGATTTCAACAACATGGATAACACCATTGCTGTCAGTCCTATTCCCACACTCAGAATTCATAAGGATCATCCAAAAGGACAAATTCTAGGAGATCCTACATCAGCAGTTCAAACAAGAGGGAAAATTCAAAAGGCTTCTTCAGCACAACAAGCCTTAGTAAGTTACATCCACAAACAGAACAGAACCAACCACAAGGATCATCAGAACTGTTTGTTTGCATGTTTTCTCTCTCAAGAAGAACCCAAGACTATATCACAAGCCTTAAAGGATGAAAGCTGGGTTGAAGCAATGCAAGAGGAATTGCTCCAGTTCAAGTTACAGCAGGTTTGGATACTTGTGGATTTGCCTTTTGGAAAGAAGGCAATTGGCACTAAGTGGGTTTTCAGAAACAAGAGAGATGAGAGAAGCATTGTTGTGAAGAATAAAGCTAGACTTGTAGCTCAAGGTCATAGACAAGAAGAAGGAATAGACTATGATGAGGTTTTTGCACCTGTTGCTAGAATAGAGGCAATCAGACTGTTCTTAGCCTTTGCATCATATAAGGAATTTCTTGTCTATCAAATGGATGTTAAAAGTGCTTTTCTCTATGGCATAATTGAAGAAGAGGTGTATGTTCATCAACCTCCAGGCTTTGTTGATCCTGCTCATCCAAACAAGGTCTATAAGGTGGTTAAAGCTCTTTATGGTCTACATTAAGCTCCTAGAGCTTGGTATAAGACACTCTCTTCTTTCCAAATGAAAGTGTTGGTTTCACTGAGGTAGTGGATTTTCTTAAAGGTACATCTCTCAGATATGCCTTAACTCATAATCCTACTATCTATGACTCCCTAGTCAAATAGTTCTGGCAAACTGCCACTGTTAGAACACTTGCTAATGGGACTCTACAATTAGTAGCATCTATAGACTCTACAGAGTATATTATTACTGAGGAATCTGTTAGAAGAAAACTTCAATTGGCAGATGCAACAGGAATACATAATTTATCTGATGCTAAAATATATGTTGGATTAGCCACCTTGGGGTATGTTACTGAGGGTAAATTAACTTTTTGGAAAAAAAAATTTACACCCCAATAGAAATTTTTAATCCATCATATTTTACACTGCTTAAGCCCTAAGTCTGGTGGATGGGACCAATTTGGTAGTACTATTGTTACTGCATTAATATATCTATCTAGCAATAGGTTCAAAAATGATTTTTAATGGGATGGTTCATAACTTAGAGAGTAATTCAAAAATTTTAATGTATCCAAGGTTTGTACAAATTATTTTGGATATTACAACTGAAAATAAAGGAAGGTATTTAGCCACAACTTTGACCAAAAAACTTTTTGCAAACATGAAAAGGGGTTATGCAGGGGACATTATACCATTGTTGCCTGCTATGTTGGCAGGGGCAGCTGTGGACCAAGGTGAAGGCTCAACACAACCAGCTGAACCCCATCACACACCTGTTGATCCAATCCCATCCACATCCCAATCACCCCACTCACCTCTTCCATCACCACCTCATCTATCACCACAACATCAATCACTACCTCATTCACCATTGCATCATTTACCATATCAATCACCACTACATTCCCTACAGTAGTCACCACCTTAATTATCACCTCATTTTTCACCACCAAGGTCTTATGAAGCACCTCTCCCTGAAGGTAATACATCAGGAAGTGCTGAGGACAGTGTGCAACTTAAGGAATTGATGGTACTTGTACCTAAGTTGGTGACCAGGATTAATCGTTTGGAGAAAGAATTGAAGGACACCAAACAGACACTAGGGAATGCATACTAATTTACATTAATACTGCTAGGGTATTAATGCTGGTAGATAGGTTTTAGTTAGTTCAAGTTCCTAGTATATTTTTCTCTTTATTGCACTAACTTTTTAGGATAAGCATGGATTTGAGGATGGATAGAAGAAGTCCTGGAAAATACAACTCATCTGTGGTCTGTAAGTACTAAGTATTAGAGTTGATTCTGGTAGTCTACAAGTTAATTCTGGTAGCTTACTTGTTAATTCTGTGGACTTAAGGTTAATTCTGGTAGTCTATACGTTAATACTGGTAGTCTATATGTTAATTCTGGTAGATAGACTATATTGTATCGGTAGACTAATTTTAATTCTTGTAGATGTACGTTGGTGCTGTTGAGGGAAATTGAATTTTCTTCATTTTATATTTTTACGTTAGAGTTTTTACTGGGCGGGCGTTACTTCTAACATAGGTTTTCTATTTGGATACTTACTACACTTTCTTCAATAAAATATCTTTCTTTACTCTACAGAAACTTCTTTTACACACGGTCCAATAAGAAACCTTGTTATTCATCGATAAAAACTTAATTCCCTCTCTCTACCAGCACTTAGTAATTCACTCGCATCAAACCTAGGATTAGAATTTACATTCTTACGATTTCTGTTCATCAACGAGTTCATATGGCCAATCTAAAGTACTCCGACAAGCATAATATGGTTGCTTTCCTGAAGAAACCAAATGAAAGTGTTGGTTTCACTGAGGTAGTAGATTTTCTTAAAGGTACATCTCTCAGGTATGCCTTAACTCATAATCCTACTATCTATGACTCCCTAGTCAAACAGTTCTGGTAAACTGCCATAGTCAGAACACTTTCTAATGAGACTCAACAATTAATAGCATCTATAGACTCTAAAGAGTATACTATTACTGAGGCGTTTGTCAGAAGTAAACTTTAATTGGCAGATGCAACAGGAATACATAATTTATCTGATGCTGAAATATATGTTGGATTAGCCACCTTGGGGTATGTTACTGAGGGTAAATTAACTTTTTGGAAAAAGAATTTTACACCCCAATGGAAATTTTTAATCCATCATATTTTACACTGCTTAAGCCCTAAGTCTGGTGGATGGGATCAATTTGGTAGTACTATTGCTACTGCATTAATCTGTCTATCTAGCAATAGGGTTTATAATTTTTCTAAAATGATTTTTGATGGGATGGTTCATAATTTAGAGAGTAATTCAAAAATTTTAATGTATCCAAGGTTTTTACAAATTATTTTAGATATTACAACTGAAAATAAAGGAAGGTATTTGCTCCCCAACTTGTCAAAAAGCTTTTTGCAAACATGAAAAGGGGTTATGCAGGGGACATTGTACCATTGTTGCCTGCTATGTTGGCAGGGGCAGCTGTGGATCAAGGTGAAGGCTTAGCACAACCAGCTGAACCCCATCCCATACATGTTGATCCAATACCATCCACATCCCACTCACCTCATCCATTACCACAACATCAATCACCACCTCATTCACCACTACATCATTCACCATATCAATCACCACCACATTCCCCGCATCATTCACCACGTCAATCATCACCTTATTTTTCACCACCAAGGTCCTATGAAGCACCTATCCCTGAAGGTAATACATCAGGAAGTGCTGAGGACAGTGTGCAACTCAAGGAATTGATGATACTTGTACCTAAGTTGGTGACCAGGATTAATAGTTTTGAGAAAGAATTGAAGGACACCAAACATATACTAGGGAATGTTGTGCTCAAATTGGTAAAGAAGGTGAAAACTCTGGAAACAGCTTTGAAGAGGAAATCCAAGAAGGTAATAATATCTGAATCAGAGGGTGAAGAATCAGGAGGATCAGGGGAGGATAAAGTTTTTTTAGTTTTAGGATAATTGATGATGATACTTCATAGTTTCTTTGGTTAGGGAATCCATGCAATAGAAAGTCAAACAGATTTGTCACTCTTACAAAAAGCTTCAGGGGAGGCTCAAGAAGAAGAAATCAGTCCTACAATCTTGGAGGCAGCTAAAACATTGTCAAAGGTTGCTTCTCAGGGTGTTAGCAAAGAAAAATCAACTGATAAGGGCAAGAGATACAGGAGGAGAGCAAGGTCTATAGCTAAGAAGATTGATATTGGATTGGATGCTGAAGAAGAGATTAATACTGGCAGAGAAGAAATTAATACTGGTATTGAAGAGGTTAGTACTGGTAGTACTAAAGTTGATTCTGGTACTGCTAGTGAAAGGGGTCAAAGGGAAGGAAAGGCTCCAATGGTTGAAGAGGATATCCAGGCTACTCACAAAACTAAAGAACAATTGAGACAAGAGGAAGCTGGATTGGAAGAGGCTATAAAGTTGCAAGCTCAACTGGATGAAGAAGTTGCAAAGCAGATTCATTTTGATAAAATGGTAGCTCAAAGAATGGCAGAAGAGGAAGCTTTATCAGAACAACAAAAGAAAAGAAAAGCTCAAGTTCAATTTGAAGCTCAGTTTTATACTGAAGAAGACTGGGATACTATTAGAGCCAAGCTAGAAGCAAATGCAGAGTGTTCAAAAGATGTGTTGGGACAAGATTTGCCTGAATAAGATTTTGCAAAAAGAATGGTAGATATGGTGAATCAAAGAAAGAAACACTTTGCAGAGGAAAGAGCTAAGGCAAAGAGAAACAAACCTATGACTCAGTCACAGTTAAGGATCTATATGTCAAACTATCTTAAGAATCAAGGAATTTAGAAGCTTTCTCAGTTAAAGAAGTTAAATTTGAAGAGATTAAAGAAGAGTTTGATAAGTTAGTTTAGCAGATTGATACTTTTGTTCCTATAAATCTTGTACCTACAAAGGCAAAATTGAAAAGATATGGAGAGGAGCTTCAGACAAAGACTTCACAAGAGAGGATCTTATAGAGTTGTATAGGTTAGTAATGCAGAAGTATGGAACAAATAGGCCTGCAGATGCGTATGATAAAGTGCTTTGGAGTGATCTCAGGACTATGTTTGATCCACCTCTTATTGAGGATGCTATTTGGAGCTTACCACTTCAACAAAAGATGGTTAGTAGGAGATATTATGATAAGTTTGAAGTACATTGTTTAACTTTAGAGGCATGCACAATCTATATGTTAGCAGATAGAAAGTATTCATTATCAAAAGAGGCTTGCCAAGTGATGTTGAAAATGAAGCTTCTAGATGAAAAAATGAATGAAGTTTGCTATAAACTCTTAAAGATGATTGAGAAGCAAGCTGGGATTAGAAAGTGATGAAGTTATCAGTAGCAGTGGGCATATTTTTGGAAATTGTGGACTATTATGGAAGTGAGAAGGGTTTGGGTGTTGGCTAACCACCACACAACAAATGGTTATCAGTTCACCATGCTTAATAGGCATAAGGACTGGCTAGTCCAAAGCAAACGGCTTTGGTAAAGACTTCTCAAATCCATTTATGGTTGACATTTTACCAAAAACTATAAGGTAATCAATGCACCATAGTATTGCACTAAAGCATTGGCTACTCTAGAGCAAACGGCTACTGGTAAAGAGAATTCAAATCCGTTGATAGCTGATAGTTTGCTAAAAACTATAAGGTTATCAATGCACCTTGTTACTACAATGAAGCATTGACTAGTCCATAGCAAACGGCTCATGGTAAAGACATATCAAATCCGTTGATGGCTGGTAGTTTGCCAAAAACTATAAAGCCAACTTAGTTGGATGTTGCTGTGTAGCTGTGAAGAGAAGACAAAGACTAAAAGACAAAGTATGATCTGGTTTTTCAAAGAACATCAAACAGATCATCATTCAAGAGAAGCTAAGGACTTAAAGACATGCTTGGATACAATTCTCAAAAGCCCAAACTGAAGACAACTGAAGAAACTTGAAGTTAACAAGTGAAGTTCAAGTTTAGGGGAGGATTGTTAGGAATTTTGTATAACAGACTTAATTCTGTTAGTATTGTAGTTAATTCTGCTAGTGTAATAGTTAGTACTGGTAGAAGGTTTATCATAGTTAGTACTGGCAGTATTAAATAGTTAATACTGTTTATGTAATAGTTAAGTCTGCTTACGCAGAAATTAGTTAGAGTTAAAGATATGCATGAGATATCTTAGGAAAAGATATGCATTATCTTTATACGCGTTTTGTAAAGCCCATTAGGGTTTCCTTAGTCTATAAAAGGAACCAGAGGCATAGTCAGTAGACATAGTTCTAAAAAAGATCATAGAGATCGAATAGCAAATCATAGTTTGTAATCTGTAACTTAGGCAGATTCAAAGGTCAATATAAAAGTGTGTTGATTATATTCTTCTTTACATTGTTGATTAAATTCCGCGTAATCAATAGTGGTTAATCATTGTTACTTTAGATTTATCTAAGGCAACAAACCCTTTACAAGCTAAAGGTTAAGATCCATTAAGCAAAGGGATCCTACAAGGAACACACTAAACAAATTGCATTTAGAACTATTATTTTGACTACTCCTCAATCATCTCATTCTCGTTACTTATTCATGCTTCGTAAGCTGAGTGCCAAAATATAATCGTGAGCGACAACGCCCAACAAGTAGCTATATACAAGGGTGATAATATTTATGCAATTTGGATATCAGAATTAAATTATTTTTTATTAGTAAAATTGAGGATAAACCGGAACGTGTGAGTCATATGAGCATAAATAAGTATGAATCTATTTTACGACCCGAAACATGACATGTGACATTTCAAATAATAAACATTATAATATTCTTCACCCAAAAACTATATCATCATAAAAGGGAAACATAACTTGCATTGCTTACGTGAATGTGTTCAAATGATCCAGTAGCAATATACATTGTCCTAATTGGATAAGAACGAACGCATTCAATCCTTTACACATCATTTTCTCATGAGCATCACATACCATATATGGTCATACACATGATTATCCTTGTTCATTAACCGTAAAAGGTCAACATAAATATCATCATAGAAATTATTTTTAATGCATGCTAAGATATTTTTTTTGCGGTATCCTAGGTTACAAAAATGCACAAGAAATATTATCGCTTAAGTTAAACAATTTTGTTGGATCATAATAAGCATCATCATATAATAAAATTTTGCGGAGTAAATCATTTATTAAAGCTGATCCAACACGACGTAGAGAGTTTTGGCTAAAAATGAAGTATATAGCAACTTACCGTGGTTCGGCAATATTAGTTAGACGGTGATAAGAAAAATGAAGAAACTTCTTCGAGATAAGTGACTAAATTTATTAATTTTTAAGAAAATGTAAGGCTTCACATCTAAATCTCACCCACCTTAATGTAGTTTGTAAGAACCATCATCTGACGATGTGATGACAAACTTTAAAAACGATTCATGAGTACTAAACATATCTTTTGTACTTTGAATCCATTACTCATAACTAAAAACGTAAGAAACGCACCCTTGATTAACTAAGCTCTATTTGTTATGTAGGATTTTCCCTTAGGAATGGAGTGATCTTAAAAGGTCAGTTTGGTACACAAAATTTGTAATCATATAGTAATAGAATTACTTTTCTAATTGTATATCGAAAAGTATTTCGATTTCTCTTCATTCTCTCTATTTCTTAGCCATACCTTTTCATTCTTCTATGTAAATAATATGTTTTAAATTTATTTCTAATCCTAATTCTGTTAAATCAAACCACTGATAAATATTTTAATCGTTTTCTTCCTTTTATATTTCTTTCATAACAATTTCTAAATCCTAATCGCATTCCTAATATATTAGGAAAAAACACACATACCTTTTTCTAAATCCTAATTGCATTCCTAATATACCAGGGAAAAAAAACACACCCCAAACACTAAGCTAATTGAATGATAAGATTATACATGTATGATATGTAACACGGTTGCAAATGTACCTTAAATAAAAATTTTGAAAGTCAAAATCAGAATTTGGAATATGTAGATTGTTCGAACCCCAATTTGAAACAATGAAAAACTGAAAGCATATATTTTTTTGTTTTTGGCTTCATCAAAGTCAAGTTGTATTTTTTTTAAATTGTATTGCTTGAAAACTAAGCTCGCAAACAATCATAGTACAGATTTTTAACGTAAGATTCACTAGGTAAACATGACCCGAAGGTCGGGAGGCTTAAACAAGTACGTAGCCATTTATAGAGAGAGAGTAGAGAGATGAAGGTAAGATGTGTGTTTATTGAGAGAGAAAGAGTAAAACATACAAATACAAATGAAGCCTCACCCCTCCTTGGAAGTAGGGAGGGGGTATATATAGCCCACATGACACACAACTATACGATCTTGATAATATTACTCCCTACGTGTCATGGTTATGTTAACTAAATGTAATTCCGTAATGAAGCTCACATTTTAAGGCTAACACACGAAAACAAATGAGGATTTTTGGTACAACCCATTATCATTATTATTTAGTATTTCTTTATTATTAATTAAGTTCGCTTCCTTTTCTTATATTTCTTGATGAGAAAGCTAGGGTATTAGGGTAAATAGGATATCCTCTACTATAAATAGGGCATTATGATTGTAATTATAATTATATTGAATATTAAGTAATTGATCTGATTATCAATCGGGGATTCAGATTATCTCACTAATATAAACCATTAAGGTTGGTTTATCCATCAAAATAGACCATTTATCTTTGTTATCTATCGATCTGATTCGTATCCATTGGTACTAGAGCCGTTCGATTCAAGGGTTTAAGAAAAAACTATTCATCCAAAGTACTATTCATTCGAAGTCATTGTTCACAGTTGTGGTATTTTTCATCTAGAAAACAAATTTTATCTAGATATTTGTTTTATTGTATCCTGATTTCTTGGATCAGTGACACACATATGGGGGACTATAATGGAAGAGCATCATGCAAGTATTCAGACACAAAAAAGTTGATAATGAAACGGTGAGATATGAAGTAAGGATAACGATTGTCTAGCAGAGCATGGAGATGGATATATGGGAGATCAAGCAACTACTTGCTGAAAGGTGGGGAAACAAGAGTGATCAGAAACATAACACGACATAAGTTCTAACGACAACCATGACATACGATAGTTGTGAAGGAGACAATAATATGATAGAGCTTTATGGATACACCAGCTAGAAGAGTAACATAGCAAAACCACATATTACAATGGTTACCAAAACTATAGATGAAAAAGAGGTAAACTTATATAACAGTAGCAAGGAGGTGAAAAGGAAGGTAAAAGACAACCATTTTATGTGTGCTCGTGTTACACATTCAGAAGTTGCTAATGAATATGGTAAGAAAAACCTACCATAAACTGGCAATACAATTAAGGATTTGGATACAAAAGACACTGGCACATGCACCAAGGTTCCAGAATCAAAAAATTATCAAGACATCATGAACAAGACTTAGGCAGGGGACAATAACGTGTACTAGAGAAGGATGTGCCTTCTCATGGGCCAAGAAAACAACAAATGGGTATATAGATCTTTGGTACAGAGCTAGAACTTACTATTCGTTTGATTTAATGGTTTTTGAAGTGCTTCATTATGATCTAGGGACGGGACAATAAATAATAACTTGGAATCCAAGGATCAATCACCATTGACAAGAAATATGATGGAATTCCGGCAAGCTAAATTCTTTTATAGAATTGATTATCATGAACAATCATGTGTTTCAACATTTTAGGCCTAATGGTGACCAACATGTGAAAAGGCTAGTTCAAAGAAGAGTTTGAGATCCCGGAATTACTCGAGACTACATTTTAAAGCAACACCTTGAGGACAAGGTGTTTTTGGAGGCCGAAGTATTGATATAACCCATTATTATTAACTAGTACTTCTTTATTACTCAGTTAGTTTCCTTTTATTACATTTTTTGGTGAGAAAGCTAGGGTACTAGGGTAAGTGTAGCATATCATTTATAATAAATAGGGCATTAGAATTGTAATTCTCATTATGTTGAATGACAATGAATATTGATTTGCATATCAATTGGGAGGTTGGTTTATCTCATTAATATAAACCTCCGGGGATTGTTTTATCCCATTAATATAAACTATTTATCTTGTTTTGTTCCTTTATCTCTATTTTGAATCGGGTTCGTATCAATTCCCTTTTTCAAGTTACCTGAAAAGTGCGATTCTTTAACTTAAATATACGTGGTTTAACCACTATATTCATGTGACCATTTACGACATATTTCATGACAACCCCAAAGATACATCTACTAAAGTTCTAACCATATACCTCTTGTACACTCAAGGAAAAAAATCACAAAAAATAATACTCCTTCCGTCCCATATTAAGTGTTCATTTTTGACTTTTTAAAGTCTTTTTTTTTAACTTTGACCTTAATTATTTCTTCTTATGTTATATGATACTCAATGCAAAATATATGAATGGATAGAGTTTCGAATGTATTTTTCATTGGTATAATTTTCAGTAAGCATTATATAACATAAAAAAAAATATTTACGGTCAAAGTTTATGAAAAAAGAATTCAAAAAGTCAAAAATAGACACTTAATACGAGACAGAGGGAGTAGTTCCTTGAAACAACAAGAGTAAACTACACAGTTCATCCATGTGGTTTGGCCATAATAACATCACAAGTCCCTCGACTTTTTTTTGCAAGGTCAATCCTTATAATGAACTTTTGTAACAACATTCAACCTTATTCGTAATGCTAGTTAAATCACATTGTTAAAATCCCTCGTGTGCCATGCACATGAGGGTATAATAGTCTTTTCCCTCATCTCCTACCAAATTTAAATGGACTAATAAATAGATACAAATAATTACTACAAATAATTAAATAACTGAATAAAACAATTCATAAACACCCCCAATGTATCCTCTTTTTCTAGTACTTTAACCATTACCACCAACCTCTAATTATTTCAATTCTAAGAACAAAAACTCAAATTCATACATTCCTTGTTATAAGTTATAACCTCATCCTAATTTTAAAAAAAACAATTATATTTATATTAACATATCTATTACATTTTGTTATCAGTAATCTTCCACAACCCACTCGTATCCCATAAAACATCACATCTAGAAGCTTCATTCCATCACCACATCTTATTCATTGAAAAAAACTTTGAAATTTAATCAGTCGATGGTTGGGACTTATAAGCTGTAGAACGTGAACAAAAGTAAAACAAAAAACAATCAAAATCATCATTAAGTTGTAAACTCTTATTTTCTTCAAGTTAACAATCCCGCAAATCTTTAATTTGAAAAAAAATCCCTCACCTTTTTACTAACCAAAAGAAGTGATGGCGACGCGGAACGATGGCTGGTGGCGGCGGCTGCCTACGACGAAGCCGGAACGGTGGCTGGTTGGATTGTATATTTCGTAGATCGTGTTGATTGTATGTGTTTATATATACATCTTGATATTGGAGTTTTGATTTGGGGTTTTTGTAGACATGAATTTGGGATTTTTGATTTGGGGTTGTTGTAGACATGAATTTGGGATTTTTGATTGGATAATTTGGTTGGTTGGTTATAAGAAAGTTATTGATTTGAATTATGATATTGGTTTTAAATATGAGATTTCCAGTTTTGAATAAGTTTGGTGTATGTTGTATGTGTGATGGATAAATGTG
This sequence comes from Tanacetum coccineum, assembly GCA_026074375.1. Taxonomy (NCBI): domain Eukaryota; kingdom Viridiplantae; phylum Streptophyta; class Magnoliopsida; order Asterales; family Asteraceae; genus Tanacetum; species Tanacetum coccineum. The sequence goes on from BQNB010091298.1 coordinate 15,377, forward strand.
AAGAAAGAAAGAAGATGGAGATGGATATGTTTGAGTTTTGATGTTGGGATGAAGATGAATAGCAGAAGAAGTAGTCGTGATTTACTCATTTTATTTATTTATTGTCTTCCGACAAAAAACAGTTAAAGAAAAATGTATTTATTATTATTTTATCTTTCTTATTTAGTATAATGACAGTTTGACTTTTATCTAATTAATTAAAGTCTTCTTTAAAGTTTATAATAATAATTTCAAACAAAGGTAATATAGTAAACTTGATCAAACTTCCTTATCTATTTTTAGTAGTGGACAATTAAATTGGAACATTCTAAAAAGAAAATTTGGACAATTAATTTGGACGGAGAGCGTATTTATTAGAGCATCTACAATGCATCAAGTCTTCAATGACTTGATGTATTTAATGCATTCAATGCACAACACTAAAATGACTAAAAGCTTTGAAGAATGACTTGGGGTTTACCAAGTCTTGTGAAAAAACTTTTCAAAAAGCTTTTGTTACAATGCATAAAAACCATTCAAAAAGCTTTTTAGAAGAGTAAAAAGTTTTTAGTCATTTGAGCCATTGTGAATGCTCTTAATAAGTTGGGAAATGACTAATTTACCCTCGTATGCATGACACATTAGAGAATTTAACAGACTAACTTAACTGTTGTTAGTGATAAGGACAAATGATGTTACAAAACTTTATCATAAGGATTGATTATGCAAAAAAAAAGTCGAAGAACTTACGATGTTATCGTGGCCAAACCACATGGAGTAACGGTGTAATTTACTCAAACAACAATGAAAATTACACTCCATTACTAAAAAAGAAGTATATAATATTCTCACAGGAGCATCCTTGATACCACCAAAAATACAATATAAACCAAACTAACAACACCTTAATTCTTGATGAAACCTATAACCAGTATCTTAATACTTTTGTGCCTATCTATACAAAAATCTGTTCTTGAACAATCTTAAAGAACAAAAAGGCGTTTTGCCCGTCTTTATCAAACTTACAATCTTCTATAACGCAGTCTTCTTGGACAAACTTTCTCAAAATCGAATATGAATCATATATGTGTAGATTCTGCGGTAATCAATTCTCACACAAACGATAACAATTTAAAACCTCTAATGGACCGGATCCATTGGGAAGGGGGGATCTAAGGAAAACTTGCTAGGTGTTTTCAGCTTCAAGACTTCTAGGACGATAGACGCAAGTATGACTGCAGCTAGAACGAACCCATAACCAATCTTCCATGAATTACCTGCATTAGCAAGTTGTATGCCTAGCAATATATTCAAAGCTCCAAAGAAGAGAGCAATTCTTCCAACATAATGATGGTACCAGTTCCAGTACTTTCTATGCTTACTGTCTTTATCAGGTCTTATAAAAAATGCCATAACCTGAAATCCATGATACAAATAAGATATATTGCTAGAGCTATAGTTTTGGCTTTTGCAGTCAAACATTTTTTGTTTCAATCCCATGAAGGTCTAGATTTTTTTAATTTCTATACCAAAACTTTAATGTTTCATTATATTTGGTGTTGGATTAGTAAACACATGAATCTTTTACTTGAATTCTTAGGATTTAGGGATTGATATTGGAATTAAAGTTCAGTGTCTTTGACCTAAGAAAGTAAAAGATTTGTCAATGTGATTTAAACCTGGAGAACGCTGAGCACGATGGCAGTTATTCCGATGCCTTTGTGAGCTGGCGCTTGGAAACTGAACTTGTTGTACATATTTAATCCAACAAATCCTGACGCAACCGCGAATATGAACCCGATAAACTGAAAAACTACGTGCAAATAGTACCATAATGGATCCTTGTGCTTGAAGTATCGAGCCACAATAGCCCCATATGGCAATATTATACCCCATCCAAGTAAACCCAGTACTCCATGAGTTGTTTTAGAACGATGGAGATTGTTAGCAGACGTACTTATTGGATTTGATCTTGATCCTGATCCCGATTCAGATCCTGAAGAACCTGAAGGCAATTAAAAAGCTAAAGCGTTGACTTAAAGTCAAACAATTGGTCTAAATAAGTAAAATGATCGACTTAATAAACTAACCTTGTGAAAAATCCAAGTGGATAGTTATCTTGTCGTCATGAACCGATAGGAGATGGTGGTCCGGGTACTTGCTTGAAAAAGCCAATAAGATCGGTTGTGTTTTGAGCTGTGTCGGGTACTTCAGCTGATACGCTAAGTGAATCTTTGCACCATAAACCGTAACAAAAGGAGGAATTCCTGTTAAGGGTAACTCGCCTTTGTCGTGTTTTACTTGTGAGGGCTTAAAGCCCTCAGCATAATATTGCTTAATTACAGGAGTACCCTTTCGGGTAATCCAACCAACCATAGAACTTGAGTTAAGCATCATACCATCCTTTGAGAATGCCATGGCAACATATCCACTTGTGTAGGTTGCCGATAGCACAATTGTCACAACATTTTCTTTGCTTTGTGAGTACTGTTTTTTAAAATAAAGTGGATTCAGTAAAAGTAAAAAAGTTAGAAGTCGCCCAAATCATGATCATATCCCATTTTTACATCGTTCACATTTGATCTAGTAAACGTAAAACAGATCTAATGCAACAAGCCCTAAAATTACTATTGAAGGAAATGAAAACTTACCCGGATAATGTATGAATTCCAAACAGGTTTACACACCATATGTGTCATGTTGGCATATGGGAGAGGAAGAAATGCATTAATATCATCGTTGCATTCATCGCCTACCACCGCCGAGATCCCAGCAAACGCCACACAAAAGGCTAAAACAAAAAATTTTGAAACTGAAATCATCGTGAATAGAAGGGACTCAACAGATCAGAAGAAGCAAAAGCAACGATAAGTTGTAATAATCTAGTGGGTAAGAAGGTTATGATGATTTTGTCAAGAGGTTACTTAGATTCAAAGTTTGCCTAGTTGGTGGCAGTTGATAGATGAGTTGGATAATCATCAATCATCATCATATTTTTCCCTCCATTTTTTTAACTACATTTTTAAGGATTCAATAAGTTCATTATTTGTAGTAACATACGATGTTGAAATGAGATTAGTATGAACATATATCTATCATATATATATAGTCCACCGGAGTCTCTTTAGATAAGCCGGTTTTTGTGATTGGGCCAATTCATGAATGAAAATTAGGAATACAGGGAATTACTTTTCATCAAGTAGCAATATATATTTTTCATCCGTATAATGTTCACATAAGTAACCAAGATGCCGAAGTTTGAACACATAAAAGCTCTTAACAACTCTTACCATTTTGACTCTGTAAAAAAAAGGAAACAAAGAATCATCTAACATACTAAACATGGGAACCACTTGAAACTTTTGGGTGTGTTAATTTTTCCGTTTAAAGAATTAAGGATGACTCAGGAATTTAAAGTCCACTTAGGTTCAAAGTTTGTCTAGTTGGTGGCAGTTGATAGATGAGTTGGATAATCATCAATCATCATCATATTTTTCCCTCCATTTTTTTAACTACATTTTGAATTATAAAAAAACACAGCATTATTACTTTTTTACTTTTATAATGGTTACAATATTTATATAAGAGTTTTCAAGGTCCATTGTTATTTATATAAAATCTAATACTTAACATTACATAGGTGTGACTAAACATGTATATCTCATAGTTTTAGATTGTATGGTACAAAGTAATGATGCTGTCATATAATTTGTGGTATTTGAGGGAAAAGTTTTCATGTTTGCAGGTATGATAATTGAGCATTGCGTAAAAATGGACTAAAAAGGGACTACTTTTAAGGTTAAGGGTCACCACAGAGTTGGTTGGCATTTGTCTTGGCTCTTGGGGCTTTTGAGTCTCCTTCAGTCCTAATTATAACATTTTATTTTCATTGATAAATACTGTTATAACTTTTTTTCAATATAAAGTTAAATTTTGATGGTAAGCTTGCAGCTAAATTTGTAAATTACTTTCATAACCCGTAAGAATATACTTGTTTTGTCTTTCACTTTATGTTGCTTTTATCTATTACGAGACTTGACCGACAACTTATGGTTGGTCGGGCAGTTATGGTACTACTAAGACAAAGACATGTTAGTACACTTTTAATGTTTAGACAAAAATAATTCAAGCAAACCAAAGATTCATTTCATCGTATCCAATTGAATTATTAACGACACAACTAGTATGATTTTAAATGAGGTGTGAGGATTCATCTACTTGGCCCAAACAACCGCATCTATCTCAAACTGTGCAGCTTGATATAATTCCAGCCGCTTCACTATATTTTTTCGCCTTTGTGCTATCGTTGGATCTTCATCCAACAATTTACCCAGCTCTCTTCCCTGCAAGAGAAAAATATTGAAACAAATTACTGAATACACAAAGTAGTAAAATCTTGCTTTTCTTTAATTAGTAGTCAAAACACAATGCTAAACTCTCCCAAAATTTAAACATAAAAGAATTTCTAAGACCAAATTTATATAAGCTATTTAACATACGCATGTAAGTGTTTGCTTATAACATAAGCTTACCTGCTTTGCTCCCAGTGTGGTGAAGAAATGATCAAGTAAGCTACGTTTGGCCTCACGCACTTGACAATACACAACAGATTTCGGGATAGAGTGTCTTAGAGTTCCAACCACCATTTGAACATAAGACAGAACAGTTGATCCTGTTTTCATTATAGAAAAGTAGAATTTAACATTCTCCAAAGTCAATTTAAGTGAGGTTTGATGGTATTGTAAGTCATATTATTGCTACATACCAACTCGCCGAAGATAAGCATCATTGTATCTATCAAAAATTGAGTGTGTTGGATTTCCGCCCTTGTCGATGTCTTGTGGAAGATTTCGGAAGAATTCAACTGTTAAGTAATTGCACTCCATATCAACTAGCTGTAAAGTTGCTAGTTTGCTTTCACCCCTCATCCTGTCTAATGATTCATAAGCAGCTCTCGTAACTTCCACCTTAAGTGACGGGTATTGTTTCAACTCCTACACACAAAAAACGATCCTTTCTGAACAAAATTTAACCCGTGAGATTTTAAACGTATTATTATGCAGTAAAGACTAACCGCAGTCTCATTTATCGACTTATGTACCAAATCCTTCAGTATACTATGAACCTGAATCCAATTAGGAAGACCACATAGATAAATCAACGAAACATATATAAAGAAAAGATATAACATATGCATGCACACCTACCACATCTACAACTGCCTCAGCAGGGCCCTTCATTGTAATCAAAGCAGATTCAATAAGACGACGATATCCTAGTTCAGGGGCTAGTAAATGAGGCTGATATCCATCGGCTTCAGTAATTAGCCTTCTCACATTTTCCATGGAAAGTTGCTTGTCAAACTTTATCCTTTTCAGAGCAGCAGGCAGTTGATTATCAAATACACTGTACACTTTCTCACCACCTGCTCGACTGCAGAGTATAAGTGCCAAACGTTACCAATATTAGAATAAAATGCCACAAAGAAGCAGTATAAGAAAATCAAATGCTCAAATTCTCTGGAAAGAGATCAAGCTCTATCTAATACATACATGCCATCGAGATGTTCTTTAAATATATGATCAAAAGCACGACAAATCTCCATGATCATATATAACTTACCCTGTAAAGAAAAGGACCATATCATAGAGCTAACATGAACCGTAATTGCTGCAAACCTTAAGATGAAAAAAAAAGCAATTAATACAGGACAAGCTTACTCCGGCATCAGCAGCTATGGGTCTCCCAAGACGGCTTAATTCTGTTTCAAGGTCAATGATTGTTTGGCTGAGGAGAGACTGAAGTCCTGGAATTCGAGATTTAATGACAGATTCCAAATGCTGAAGTTATAAAACGAGCATGTTATATTTATATATAAAGAGAACATCGTAACAAGATACTACAAAGTGAGTTTACTATAAAAAAACATTAAAGCTCCTGAAGAAGATTAAGCGACCTCAGAAAGCACTTTCCCTAGATGCTCAGAGCCCATTCTGTGAGCAAGATGACTGTACTCAAGAGTAATCGCAAAGTACTCTCGCTCTTTCCTACGTGCAGCAATCATATCAACACTTTTATTTATATCAGCCTGTGATCGATTCACGACACCAATCCAATGGAAATTTAGCCTATATGCCCTTCCTTCTAAAATCTGGAAAACCAGAGAATGACCAACAGTTAAACACTTGGGGTTAGAGCCCCACACATAATAAATAAATCAAACTCCTATAGAATAAATAGTTGTTGATCTCCATATGAAACAAATAGCGATTGATCTTAGTTTGGCTTCTTGTATGAATGTAATATAGTTATTGATCTTCACCAAATGACTTTAGCTCAGTTGGTACCCACATCCGAAAAACCCACGGGCCTATCGGAGAGATTTTGTGGATAAAAGGTCAAGGGTTCGAGTCTCGGCTCTTGCCTACTCCAGTTGGTGCCTCACTGGCCAGGAGAGTTGCCGGAGCTATTCCTTGTGGGGTGGACAATGGCCGGTGCCAAAAAGCCCTTGGTCAGGGTGTTCGCGTCAATTCACACCTTTTTGTGGATTGATCTTCATATGAAATAAATCAAATTCCTCACATATGTGTGTTCCAAATCAGCAGGACTGACATGTAGCAATTAAATTGTTAATTGAGCATTATACGATCACACAAAAGGAAAACGTCCTTCCTGGCAGTTGTATATGGGTGTTCGCCATGGGAAGAGTACTAATAGATTAAGACAGAAGCTTTAACATGTCACTTTTCATTATAAATTGTACTTAAAAAATGTCAAGATAGAAGCGACATTGTCTCAACAAATTTTAACGAAGAGTCAAGGCTAACTTACTTCGACTGCATCAGTACCCTTGTCCATAAGATCGATCTTTGTCAAAACACCAAAAGTCCTCTCCCCTGTGCATTTTACATTTAACCAATCAGAAAAACCGAACATACGAAAAATATCATAGGAAATTAACATATGCATAAACTAATTGACTGGAAGTTCAATGAAACTGAATCTTTAGATTCTTATATGAATTACAATATACCAAAGAAGCAGCTCCTGAGTAGGAGTACTATAAACGCTCACTTCCTACAACTTTTGGATTCATCTCTATGTGATTGATTAAGATTTTTTCTCTTGACGGTTCTTTAAAAGATTGTTTTTTAGCCTATGAAACTATTCAGTATCAAAGTCTTGTTTGATATTTGTTGTAGAATGTGGATCGTTCTTCTGGTATTAGTACTAACCAGCCTGCCTGGATTGCCAAACATGCCTTGTTTTTAATACTTACGGGGACTAATTATTATCAATTTATCATATCTGTAAGTGTTTAAATTTCAATAAAATCATACTTTCTTTGCACAACCAGCCAACTAGGATGCGAGTAACCATTTCAAGAAAACAAATAACTACTTGAATTCCTGTATGTGTGGGGGGATTCTATATTACCTTTTGGATCTACTTCACGGGAAATTTTGATAGCATCGGATGTTGCAAGATCTTGGTTGGCTGGAGAAACTGCTAGAATAATGCAATTAGGCTGCAAGATAAGAAGACACGTGGTTTTCACATTATAATAACCCCATGAGACTTACTTTCAGCTATCCAAGTATCGCTGGGGTGAGACAAACTACATATTTACCCAAGTTTCAACACATGACAGATACTAATAGTCTAATACCCTTTGAGGGCGAAGGAAGGGTGTAATTTGGAAATTAGCTTGCAATGACAACGGTATTCATAAACGGGTAGCGTAATATAAAAACCAAATACCTTTTGAATATAGGATCGCACCATATTTTCAATGTCCTGCACAACACTATCTGACTGACCCTCTACACAAATCATAAAGGTGGAAATATATGAAGTAATCACATCCAGCAGTTGGTTAAAAATAGCAAAATGCATGATGTGAACTCACCAACAGCTACTTTTGTCAGCCCAGGAAGGTCAATCAGAGTCAAGTTCACCACTGCCAAAGATCAGACATAACTTAGCGAGTTGATGTGACCAAGAGCTTTAAGAGGCAATTAAGGAAGCAGACAAGAAAAGCAGCTTGAAAGACATGTAATGCTCATGAAATATAACAATATCTGACCATTAGGAGAATAGATACTGAGATATATAGGATTAGAAGATATTTGTTTGGTAAGACCCGTCTCTCGGTCAGTCTCATTAGCAATCTCCTGCCTCACATCATCTATACAAGATAAAACAGTAAGCTGGCATCTGGACTGAACTTGCTACGTATAATGAGTATAAGTAGCAGATATGAAAAAACATTGCCTAATACTGTACAAGGGCAACACTTTTATTATGCACGATAAACGAGAGACAAAAGCATAACGATGTTAGCCATACCAAAATCTGTGAATTGTTTTCTTGGTAGGTGAGCAAACTCCGCATATTCACTTCCTTGCTCAATCCTATGAAGCTGCAGAACAAGAGGACGCCGTGTAACAATTCCTGCATATAGATAATTCCACTACAGTAGTTAATGATATTTTCAATGTGAATGTCAAAGTAAAATAATAGTACGAGACTTATGCGACATTTTTTAATCAAACAATGAACATATTATTACCAGAACCGCGAGGCAGAAAATCCTTTCCGACAACACCCTCCAGCACAGATGATTTTCCAGAGCTCTAAGAACAATTCATAGAAGTCGAAGCAAAATTAGCTATGATGAGTTTATTGTTTTATTCTGAATGGCAGGATTTTATTTAAACACTCAAGCAAGAAGCTAGAGATGGGGAAATTTACAAGACGTTACAAGCCGAAATAGGATCATAAGGATTCGATTAATCATTTAATACTTCACTGTATTTTCTTTAAGTTTACCTAGCTTGTAATAAACCTTTAGATCAACAAAGGAAAATTTCAACTATATACATACCATCAAAGTGGGGAACCAACTAAGCTTTGAGATTTATATACATTAAACACTAATTTAATCTAGAACAAACTCTAAGTTGTGTTTAGTTGGAAAACATTTTCTATCATTTTCTGTTTTCTGTTTTGTAGGAAAAATGAGGGGGTTTTCATCACCACAAAACAATTGAAAATTTGAAAAACGCGTTTAGTTAAAGAAACATGTGTTTGTGTTTTCCATTTTACAAAACTAGAATACATGTTCAAGTGTTGTTGTTTCTATCTCAATTCTCTATTTATTTTTGTAATATTATAAAGACATATTCGACACACAAAAATAGAGGCGGCAAAATGGGCACGGGCTAAAACGGGCACTAATGGGATAAATGGGATAAATGGGCTACCGGGTGAATTTTATTTATTTAATGGTTTTTTAACGTTTTCGTCCGTATTTTTACGTTTTCGTTTGTTTTTTCCGTTTTTACGATTTCGTCTGTTTTTTACTTTTTCATCCTTTTTTTACGATTTCGTCCGTTTTTTTACGATTTCGTCCTTTTTTACGTTTTCGTCAGTTTTTTTACGATTTCGTCCGTTTTTTTACGATTTCGTCCTTTTTTTAACGTTTTCGTCCTTTTTTTACGATTTCGTCCTTTTTTAACAACTTCGTCCGGTTTTTTACGATTTCGTCTGTTTTTTACGATTTAGTCCGTTTTTTTACGTTTTTCGTCCGTTTTTTTACGTTTTACGTCCGTTTTTTTATGTTTTCGTCCGTTTTTTACGATTTGGTCTGTTGTTACGTTTTCGCCCATTTTTTTACGATTTCGTCCGTTTTTTACGATTTTGTCTGTTTTTTACGTTTCCGTCCAGTTTTTTACGTTTTCGTCTGTAATTATACGTTTTCGTCTGTAAAAAACGGACGAAATCGTAAAAAAAAACAAAATCGTAAAAAAAGGACGAAATCGTAAAAAAAAGACGAAATCGTAAAAAAAACGGACGAAATCGTAAAAAAACGAACGAAATCGTAAAAAGCGGACGAAATCGTAAAAAAACGAACAAAATCGTAAAAAACGGACGAAAACATAAAAAAACGGACAAATTTGTAAAAAAACAGACGAAATCTTATAAAAAACGGACGCAGTCGTAAAAAACGGACGAAATCGTAAAAAAACAGACGAAATCTTTAAAAAACGGACGAAATCGTAAAAAAACGGACGAAAACGTAAAAAACAGACGGAATCGTAAAAAACGGACGAAATCGTAAAAAACAAACGAAATCGTAAAAAACAGACGAATACGTAAAAAACGGACGAAATCGTAAAAAAACGGACTAAATCGTAAAAAAACGGACGAAAACGTAAAAAAACTGTTGAAATCGTGAAAACATACGAAAACGTAAAAAAAGTCTGTAAGCGTACATAAACATCAAAAAAACTTATAAAAACGTATAAAACGTAGGAAATAAGAGGAAAATAGATATGGGTGTCATAAATGGAAAACGAGGAAAATAAAATAAAATTGTTTTCTTGTTTTGTGTATAAAATGAGAAAATTAGGATTTTGTGTTTTGTAGAGAATTTTATTAGAAAACGACGAAATGAACGCGATCTATGTTTTCCTTATTTTCCACAAAACATTTGGTGGAAAACAAGTGTGTTTTCCTCCAACTAAACGCAGCCTAAATATTTTGTTGAAAAGAAATGAAGTCCCCTAGTATAAGCCAACAAACAATACTGTACAATTATGAAATCATGAACTCGAAGTAACTCGGGAGATCTGAAAATTCAATATAACATAACGACTAGCAATGAAATATTGATTTGACAGTCACATTCTCTAAACATGTGATCGCTGATAATGATTCATCTAGGAATCATGCTATAGTTATTACCTTGTCTCTATCGGTTAGCAATTAACTGCATTCATTAAACTAATAAACCTAGTCACGGATACTATTAAACCATGGCGTAGATTGATAATTGATACTACTATATAAACCGGGCCACACTCTCTCCATCACCAGAAGATCACTGAATCACAGCAATTGAACCACTATAACGACTTTACCGTTACAACATCACCACCGTCTTCTTCCTCATTATTACCAACACATGACCCAAGTACACTTCTAGTTACGACTTTAAACATATGTTTCAACTCAAAATCTAAGGTTAATAAACCAAAACACAGACAACAAATTAAATTGAAAATGCAAATCAATGCACGTAAGAAATGTCATTCACTGATACACTAATGATCTGCATGTATACCTGACCGCCAACAACGGCAATTGTTGGCAAAGCGTCCCAAAGTGTAAGAAGAGATGATTCGTGATCACCGAAATCACCTAACGCTGTGCATGCTTTTTGTAATTTGTTTACCAGATCGATTAGCGTCTCCATTTTTTCAGTTATTGATATGAAAATTTTAGTTTATTGAGATATAGGGAAATGAAGAAGAAAAGATCGAAAAAAATTCCAACGGCAATGAGTGGAAATTGGAATGTTTATGATCGAGTTTTAAGTTTGTAGAAACAAAATGGCACGTATGCATGTTTTTGTATAGCATTTCTACTAATTAATTACTTTTATGACTAGACGATTAGCCGCAGGACGGACAGAGACGGAGCTAGGATTTTGTATTAAGGGGGGCTTAATTTTTTTTTAATGATAACATACAATTCTTTGTTTTAAAAGCAAT
>BQNB010091299.1:15554-26911 GCA_026074375.1 Tanacetum coccineum
GAGTGTGGGTTTATCTCACATTCGATGATGATCCTTGAGAAGTTGATTCTTCATGAAGTGGATCATCACGAAAAGTTGGTGCTTTGGGAGATTTTTCAAAACCTTGAGAAATGTTTAGAGAATGTTCTTGTTCTTGTGTTGATGGATTACTTGTTGATGAAGCATCCTGGTCAATGGAAGTTGACACAGGAGAATCGGCTAAAACCACAGCTCTTGGAGCAGCAGCTTCTTAAACTAGACAAACAGCACTAGATGGAGGAGTGAAGTATTCATTGAACATAGGTTAGAACAAGCGATCCCAATCATCTCTTGGTGGTGGAATACAAGGTTGTTGAGAAACAGGGTTTGGAACGAGTCCTGAACTGGATACTGCAGGAGTCATAGAATGAAGCCCGGGTCCTAAACTGAATTGTTTAGAAGCCATTGCTGACAGCTCATCGAATGTCACATGAATTGTTTCTATAATTTTTTGGGTTCTTTTGTTGTAGATTCTGAACGCTTTCTTTGCGGGTACGTAACCAATGAAAATACCAATGTCAGCTTTTGCATCTAATTTACCCAGGTCGTCATTGTCATTGGTAGGATAACAGAGTGCACCAAAGACATGAAAGAATGATAAATCTGGTTTCTTATCTTGCATAAGTTCATATGGAGTTTTGTTGTATCGAAGGCGGATTGATGAATGGTTTTGGGTGTAACAGGCTGTATTGATTGCTTCGGCCCATAAAAATAATGGAGCTTTTGCAAATATTAACATTGTACGAGCAACTTCTTTAAGAGTTTGGTTTTGCCTTTTGACAACGCCGTTCTGCTGAGGAGTGTGGGCAACAGATGTTTGATGCGAGATGCCAACATTTTCATAAAATTCATGAAGTATTTGATTGACAAATTCGGTTCCATTATCTGTTCGAACATTACGAACAGTGGCGTTCAAACGAACTTGAATATTTTTTATGCGTTTAATGATGGCCTTAGGAGCTTCATCTTTTGTCATCAAAAATATGACCCAAGTTAATCTTGAGTAATTGTCGACAATCACTAAGATATACCTTTTCTCGTTAATACTCGCCACACGCACCGGGCCACACAAATCCATATGCAAAAGATATAGCTTCTCTTGGTTAGTGTCTTCAGCTTTGGGTTGATGGGAGGATTTTTTGCTTTTTCCTAATGCACATGCTGAACACAGATGATCTTTCTAAAATATAAGTCTTGGAATGCCTTGTGCAAGACCTTCTTTAGCTAGCTTGTTAAGAGTACCGAAGTTGAGATGAGATAAACGACGATGCCATAACCAGATCTTAGTCTTTGACGCTTTGGATAGAAGACAAATCAGAGATGTTTTAAGTATGTCATCAAGAGAAATTGTGTACAAATTTATGTCACGGGTCCGGAAAGTAGATCAACACCTTCTAAATTACGAATAAAGCAAGTGTTTTTTTGAAATGCAACTTCAAGATCTGCGTCGCGAAATTAACCAACAGAAAATAAGTTATGTCCAAGCCCCTCGACATATTATACTATTGAAATAGTAGCATTTCCCAGCTGATAGTCACCATACCCTATAATCCTTGCAATATTGTCGTTCCCGAATCTAACTATACCCAGAAATTTACTAACAAAGTTCATGAGCTGAGAGCGGTTCCCTGTCATATGTTTCGAACATCCATAGTCCAGATACCAGAGAACAATCTGGACAACCTGTCATGACAAGAGTAAAAGAAGATGGAATATATGTAGCATTGGATCCCCAAGTATGATTGGGTTCCGAGTGGTTAGCATTCTTAGATTCTACAATCTTAGCTTTTTTACTCGAACCTACATTTTTAACATTTTTGGGTTTCCTGCTATCGACTTTAAGCTCTGGTTTTTGTGTTTCAACTGAGTGGGAAGTGGTTTTCTTAGGAGGCACTATGTTAGCTAAAGTGATCCTAGTTAAAGGGCACGAATTACCAACTATAGTGAAAGTTCTGCTTGTTGGTTTCCACTTAAGTCCATCTTCATTGAATACCATGACCCGTCTAGGTGTCCAAATATTTTTGTTTTTTTATGTTTCTTTAGTAGATTGCAGCACTGCATTTACATTTTCCACCAAAAACAGGCAGATGTATATCTATGAACACCATCAAACATAGATTTCTTACAAGTAGCACAAATAGGTTTAGAATTCGCATTTAACAGTGAATGCTTAACATCAACATCACAAATAGATTCATTAACATGATTCTTTTTATTAACTTTCTTAGGTTGGGCTTCTACTTTATTTTTCATGTTCCTACTTGGTGTTCGCGAGATCTTATCATTCTTTTTATTGCATGTAGGCTTTGATCCGCAATTACTAGTAGAATACTTCAATCCCGTAGGAGACAACACAGGTGTGTTAGAATCAGATGTTGTAGATGACTCTACCTGTTTAATGTTGCTTTTTTAGAGGATTTGTGAGAGGTTTAGCAAACATCTACAATAAATTATAAAAAGAATCAAAGTCTTATAAACATTAAAATAGAAACGAAGCGTCAGAACAAAAAATTTATGTCCAGACATTTAGTTGCTTCTTTGTCTAATGTGGGATTTAGCTGCACAACGTATTCGACACTAATAGTAATTGGCACTCCAGATAACTGCAACCCCTGGTCACAACGTGGTGCCGAATTCGATTGACGTATACACTGTCTCTTTGGAGAAACACTCGGACCAACACCATCAATATTATCACAAAGGTGCAACGCCTGGTCACCCAGTGGTGCCGAATCGGATTGATGTACACACTGTCTCTTCGGAGAAAAACTCGAACCAAGACCATCAATATTATCACAGAGGTGCAACCCCTGGTCACACCGTGGTGCCAAATCCGATTGACGTACACATTGTCTCTTCGGAGAAACACCCGGACCAAGACCATCAATACTATCACAGGGGTCCCGAACAACCACATTTCCCTGACCAGTACGCGAACTATTGCTAACAGCGGTGGACTTAGGAACCAACTTCCTCTTAGTTTTCATTATATCATACGTATTTGGAAAGCGATACCTTTGATTGAGTGAAATTCACACTGTAAATATATATAATATATAATAAAATATAAAATATATAAATAAGTGTAAAAATCAACAATCAATAAAACCGAGAAGTAGTATAGAGCTTTCCCGGGTCGTTTATCCCCAACGAGGCTGGACTGGTAAATCGATACGATCGAAGATTTGAGTTTGAAGGAAGGAATGAGTTTGGGAAGTTGAAAAAGTCAAATTAGATGATAACAAAGAAAAACGTTTAAGAAAAACCTAAAAATTACGAAATTGAACTAGAAAACGAGGGCCCGAATCCCGAACAAAAGGGGGAAAAACCTAAAATCTTTAAAAATAATCCTACGAAAATTTTTTCACTTCTAAACTACTCTAGGGATCAAATAACGAAGAATGAAAAAGAATAGACCAAAAAGGGAGTTCGTTTGACCCAAAAACGAGTCAAAACAAAATCCCGTACCCGGACCCGTTCTTTAAACGATGAAAAGTTATAAAAATTACCCTACGAAAAATTTTATATTTTTCCTACAAACTAGATGACAAAAGAAAATTTTCTAAAAAAGCAAAATATTTTTTTGATAATTTTTGTATTTTTTATGAATTAAATAAACTTTTAACGAAATTAAATTATAAAAAATATTAAATGAGTTCGAAAAATTCTGAAAAATTTACAAAAAATACTAGACACTATGACAATCCTACGAAAAATAAGAAACAAAAATAAGCTAAAGAAATAAGCCCGAAATTAAGCTATTACAGCTTATAAGCTATTTGGGTGAAAATGACTATAAGAGTCAAAGCCCTTGAGTCTTTAACGAAAAAGACCCAAGGGCGCAGTGGTAAGGGTGTGTGTTAAAAGGGGATCGTATCGATTGGTCCCGGGTTCGAGTCTTGCTCACCCGGACCTCTTGTCTTTTTTTTTTTTCGAAAACTCAAAGAAGCAAAGTTGTTAAGCTCGTGGGGCTTAACAACTTTGTCTTCTACAACTTTTTCTAAAAAGCACTAAATAAGCCTAAAAATAAGCTCAAAGGTCGACAGTAGCTTATAATGGCTTAAAAATGAGAAAAATGCTAAGTCTTGGCACTTTGGGGACAAATAAGCTAGACTTAGGACTAAAATAAGCTAAAGGGAGTAAACCTAATCTAAATAAGCTATAAAAAGGCTACAAGCTAAACTAATAAGCTGTTGAGAACAGCTTATGATGACAGAACTTAAGTGAAGCTTAAAAAGGCTAAAAGACTAAGCTTGGCATGTAAATAAGCTAGCAAAAAGGGAATAAGCTTAACAACTTGACTAATTTATCTAAATAAACTATTTGGACACAAGTGATGCTTATGAAATAAGCTCACTTTTTTAAAAAATTTCAGAAAAGAAAAATATGCAATCCTAAACTAGACTTGAACAAAACAGTGAAAGGCAAGTTTGAGGTATTAAAAATTGCCCTCAAAATAAGCTCTCTAAAGTCTGAAACTTTGAGGGCTTATACAAGTGATAAGCTCTTAAAATAAGCCTATAATCATTGGCTTATGAACACTAAATGACAAGTATTAGGGCTTATAATCTCCCTTTGCACCAGTGGGAGATTTAGCTAGACTTGAGTGGCTTATTTGACGCTTATTAAAAAGCTGTCAAATAAGCTCTATTGGACTAAGAAAACTGAAAACAGATTGAGTACTCTAGATTAAACAAGCTTGTGCACAACTTTTGAGCTTTTAAAAATCATTTTTACTTGCTGATTTTTGATGGTGAAAAAGGTCTTTGGGTTTTTAAAAACTGCCACCAAAGGGGCTTGGTGATTTTTGACTTATAAAGTCAAAAGACCAAAGATGGTTGGCTGCTCTTTATACTCACACAATGCACACTTTTTGACACAACAATCATAAATCCAAGTGCTTAATTACATAAGCACTTGGTGATTTTCTGAAATACTCACAGATTGAAAAATGGTTTTTAAAAACTTTTGAAAATCAATTTTTAATGCTTTAAAACTTATCGAGACAGCTTAAACAAGCTATAATACTTAAGCTTAAAACCAAACTTAATGACCATAACCAACACCACAAACCATTTGGGGACCCGTTTTAAGGATCATGCCAAACACCCTTTTACCAATCTGCCCACCTTTAGTGTACATAAAGACTATTTTAAAACTGAACAACTAAAAAACTTTTATCTACTCACTCTAGTTTTCACCTTATTAAGCTACTTTTAAAAAACTACAACTTATAGTTATTAATGGAAATAAGCCTACTTTATCACCTTAGCATATTATTACTAACTTTGACAGATTTTGAAAGATAAAACTGATATTAATACAATTTATGCACATGAAAATTTCAAAAAGTAATAACAAGCCTAAACTAATGTGTTTGCAAAGATTTGAACAGGAATAAAAATAAATAAGCTAATGTCTTAAGCTAAAAATTAAGCTAAATGAAAATTGAGAAATGAAACCTTGATTTTTTGTAGTCTCAGTCACAAGCCACTCTTGTAGAGTGAGTGGCTTAAAAACATACCTAATGGCTCCTTAGCCTCTAAACCAGCTTTAAAAGCTCAATAAGCTCTTTGTAGCTTATTACTCCAAATAGCTTCAACAATGAATCAAATGAACACTTATGAACTCAAATGGACTAAAAACAGTTTTAAAAAGCTTCTAGTGATATTAAAACACTTTTTAAAACAAGAGAAGATATAATAAGCTATTTTGAGCTTATTACAAGCTTATTAGCTGAATTCGGCTTATTTCTTGTAAAAATTTAGAGCAAATTATACCAACTAGTTTTATGTTAGAAAATGGAAAATCAATGTAATTACAAGAAAGTACAACTGAAAATAAAGGATTTAAAAAAATCTTAATTGCAACAGTGCACGAAGTTAAAAAAATACAAAAGAAATTTAAAAAACTCTAAAAAACTAACTACCCCCATTTCTTCTGCCTTCTTGTTTCTTTTATAGGCTGTTGAGGTTCTTTGTTGTGTGTTTCTTGTGTTTGTTTGGTGAGAGCAAACCAAAAAAATCATCTAAACCGTCCACTAAGCCTTGGGGATTTGTGGGATTGCCAAATGGGATTAGGGTTTTAGTGGAGGAGGGGGGAGAGGTTTGACCATGGTGGTGGTGATAGTCTTCAGGGTAAAAACGGGTTTGTAAACCCGTGAGTTTGGTTTTGGGGGGAAGACAAGGGCGGGAAAAGTGGTTTTGGTTATAACAGGCGCAGGTTTATGGAGTTGGCAAGGTTGGTCCTCCAAAGTGACTTGAGTTCTTGCAACCATGGTCCTTGTGGTTAAATAACTTTGGGGACTTGACAAAACAAGTCCCCAAGAGTTATATGACAAATTGCATCACACGTCCTTGATGTTGTATGTTTATGGGACTTGGCAGTTTAAGTCCTTGTAGTATAACTTTGGCAAATAGGCAGTTTAGGCCCTTCTCTTCATTTCTCTCTTTTCTTGTGTAAATATAACTTAGGGAATTTGCAATTTCAGTCCCTATAGTTATATTTTTTTCTTCTTTGACTTTCTTTTGACTTGACCATGTCGGTGTTGACTTTGACTTTGACCAGTTGACTTTTCTGTTGACTTTTTGACTTGATTGACTTTTCGGCTTCGATTTGGCTTTGTCTTTCACAGTCTTTTCCATTCCGAGTCCGGTTTTGTTGTTTTGGCTTTGTTTTTCGTCCTTTTCTTAGATATCCGTTCCTGCACAATACAATTAGCAAAACAAGCGTATATTTGGCATTTTAAGTCCGTTTTTGGTTATTTTAGCTCGTTTTTAAAGGTAAAAGGTATGTGTAATTAAGCACATACCACTCGTTACGAAATTAGTTTTGCCACACTATTATATGGTTCCACATTTTTTTGTCTTCTATTTCTCCATAATCTTAACTTGACATTCTCTTCCTTAGACTTTTCTCTTATTGATTTTATAATATCCTTTAACTTAAAAATGGTGTTGTCTTTGTCTTCAAGCTGAGCTTTCAAATCATTATTTTCAAAAAAATCTGGAATTTCGAGAGCATTTTGATTATTACAAGATTTATCTTTTTGAAATTTTTTTTGATTAAGTTGTATTGATAATTCAACAGAAATACAATGTTTTTCAAGTTATGAATAACTTTTCAAAAGATCATTATCCGCATTTTGTGATTTCAAAAGCTCGGCCTCAAGATTGGAACACTTATCACAAGATTTATTTCTCTTTCTATCCACATTCACATATTCACCAATCGAAGACATAGAATTCATCACAGTTAAAAGAACATCTTGAGACATGATTTGTTGTAAGAGTCGATCATTTTCCAAAAGTAATTCTTTCTTAGCAATTTCTAAACATTGTTTGTCAACTGAAGACTATTGAACAACAGCGTCCATTTGGTCAAAAATTGTCTGTACTTCTATTATTTCATTTAGAAGTCTTATCATATACATTGAAGATGTCTTTTAAGATTTTAGAAATAGAATATCTTTCTATTCGTTTAAAAACAGCTTTTGTATGTTCAAACCCCCATTCACCTTCTGTACGAGCATCAGGTGTAGTCTTTATCTTCACCACATTGTCAAACCTGGCAAGGTGAAACTTAAGCTTTTTAAGGCTTTCATTCACCAAGCTAACCTTAAGAAGTTCCTTAGGAGCTTCTGTTTTGATAGGGGATGCATCAGAAGGTTTACTGGTAGGATTGGGCATACGCAACCAGAAAGCATGTTCAACCGACAATTCTTGTTGTGGAGTAAAATGTTTCTTGAAATCATCAGATAGTCTATTTAATTTTTCATAATCAATAGGTTTATGAAAAATGTTTTCTTTAATGGCCTCTGGATCCTTTTCTTTTTCAAACATTTTTAATTGACTCTCTTTTCCAAATCAATGTTTCCTCGTCATCAATCACCATGGGCCATAGCAAATGTTTAGCAGAAATTAAAATTCCATCATACAAGTGTAGTTATAATCCACTGAGCTTTCTTAAGATGAAACGGATTTTGATAACCTAGAGCTTGTTTGTGTATATTATCATAAAAAGCTTGAGGTTGTCTAAAAAATGTGCCACTGTTGTGACTGAATTGACCCATTTTAAAAAGAATATTTATCAAGTTCCTTATCTTCTTTTCTAAACCATTTAATTTTCCATATATTTATTTTCCTTTTCTTTGGATTCACTTTTGGAAACTGTGAATGTTTGCAATAACATTCCTTATCTTTGATTTGTTTTGAAAGATTTTTCTCAAGTGAGTCAACTTGTTCTTTCAAGTGCAGCTTTCTCGTTATTCATATCATCATTTCAGAATCCAATAATTTTTTTCACGATTTGCTTATATACGTAATTTAAGACGTTGTTTTCATAGTTTTGACTCGTTCTTTATATCTTTCTAGCTCAGCGGTTACTGATTCATTATTTTGTTCTTTATTAGCCTTTTCCCAATTATTTACATGATTAATCATTTGTTTCGGACATTTTTTTCTATCACTAGGATAAGAGCATTGGTATCTTGTTGTTGCCTGCAACTTAGTATCTGATCATTTTTCCTGTTGTGTTTCTTGCAATTATTGAAAGTATGGAATGATATTGCTAATACTATGGATTTCTATTATCTGTAAAATCCACAGTTGGTGTTTGTTCAAAATCCTGCATTGCATACACACTTTGATTTTCCATATCTTTAAGATAGGTTTCAGAAATGTGGTTACTATGTGAAACGTCAGTATCCATTGTTGGAATGTTAGCCAATGAGAACCGCTTTTGTATGCGAGCTTTCTTCACTGTTAGTATAATTAAGTATCAAAGATCATCTGTCTGAAAAGGTTTGTTTGGATTGAGTGTCTTGGAAAAACTTGGACCGTTTTGGTAACCCCTGGATCGCAAGAAATGCGAGTTGTTCTTCACCCAAAAATTTGTCAGCATCTGAGCTTCAGCTAACATTGCTTTTATCCATTATTACAGGGCTGATTCTGGTCGCTTAGGCTGAGTGATTGCCTAGCCGATGTCATTCACCTTGTCAGTTTAGCATTTAAACATAACCATTGCCTGTTCCACTAGCTTATTTCCCCCAGAATAGTAGCATTAATCTTTATAACCAGTACTAGAAAATTGCCTTGTTTTCATGAACTTGTTGAACTGTGACTTGCCATTTGATTAGTGGCTTGGTTATCTAGAGATTAAAAGGAAGTTCTAAGTTGATTGTTGGATTGAGGTGGAACCTTGTGGAAGTAAACTGTTTGAGAAATAGTCATTGCCTTGTTGAGTAAAGCAATTGGATCATCCCCTGGAGAGAATACAGGAACAGCAAAACCTGAGTCCACAAGAGGTGACTCAGTCATCGGTTGTGTAGTAACTTGAGGTGATTGATAACCAATTTATGGAACATATAAGGTTTGATGATTCATTTGAGACTAATATGGATATGATGGTGGAATTGATGAATGATTGAATTGAGGTTATGATGGATAAGTAGATGAGTAATGTTGAGTGGGATGAATTGATCCTATGAGATGGGTGGTAAAAGTTTTGAATCTGAGGATTGTTGTTAGATGACTGATAAGTGTTGTTGTGAGATGGTGTCATCTGCTAATTTGCGACAAATGCAAGTGGATCTTGATTGTGTTCACGTAGAATACGAGCTTCATTTGCATAGAGTTCATGTTGTTCAAGATATGCATGAAGCTGATCAAAGTTGGTGGTATGCAAATCTCTTACAAGTTTGACATCAGTCACAAACTTACTCCATTCAGGTGGAATACTATTTAAAAACTTGGTATTGACTTGAAATTGCTCTAATTTCATTTTGTAAATGTTAATGTCATTGATCAGCTGAGTAAATCTTAAGTAATATTGATGAAGTGATTCCCCCTTGATGTGAGAAAACTTATCAAATGCATCATACAGTTTACACTCTCTTTCCTGCTTTATCAATGAGGTACCTTGCATTAGTAGTTGAACTCTTTCCCATAGATCATTGGCAACTCTATGATGATTAACAAGAGAATAGACATCTGATGGTAGTCCTTGAAGAATGATATTAGTTGCCTTGAGATCACAATCAATTTGAATTTTCTTAGTTGCAGACAATTCCTCATATTCCTTTGTCCTGGTCAAACCATTTTCTTCAATCGTAGGCCAAATAAGTGGACCATGCTCAACTGATTCAAGTATCATTCTTTCATGCTCTTTGTTTTGCATGTAAAGTTCCATTATGCTCTTCCAAGAATCATACAGGTGTTTCTCTAACATTGGTGGATGATTGTCAGCACCAGAGAGTATCATTAATTCAGCAAGAGTAGACATTGTTACTTTGTTGGTATGTGATAAGATTACTTGTTGATCGAACATTGATAAGAAGTAATTGTGTTAAAGTAAGTTGGGTTTAAGTGTTTTAGATCTTAAGAATACACGGGATTTTACTATTCTTGATTAAACCGGAAAATAACGTTTCACGGGATTTTACAAATCAAAGAAATAAACCGTATAATTCAAATTATGATTAATTCGCCTTCTACAAGAAATGATTAATTTACCTTGACTAAAAGAGAGAGTAATTCGCCTTAGACAAAGGATTAATTTGCCTTTAGTAGAAATTAATTCGCCTTGAGAGACAGAGATTAATTCTCCTTGGATAAAGGAATAATTCGCCTCTTAAGAAGAGTATAATTCGCCTTCAAAAGAAGATGCTAATTCGCCTTCCAAAGAAAATGCTAATTCGCCTTCCAAATAAAATGCTAATTCGCCTTCCAAAGAAAATGCTAATTCGCCTTCCAAAGAAAATGTAATTCGCCTTCCAAAGAAAATACTAATTCGCCTTCCAAAGAAAATGCTAATTCGCCTCCAGGAGAAGATTAATTCGCCTTAAAGAGAAATATTAATTCGCCTTCAAGAGAAATACTAATTCGCCTTCAAAAGAAATGTGATTAATTCGCCTTCAAGCACAGAACTAATTCACCTCCTGCAAAAACGAACTTCAACTTTTCCAAAACACTAAAAGACACACTTTTTGACGTTTTTACTCAAAATTTCTTGTACAACTTACTTATATAAGCCTAGTAGAACCTTAAAATACAAACTTTAATCATTAACACAAAAAATTTCAAATCAAGATTTTGGACACAAAAACACTTTTTCGAACCAAAACCTATAAAAACAAAGATTTTTATGTGTTTTCCAAGGTTTTGCTTGTGCAACTAGATAATACTAAGACAAAGGATGAATAAAGTAGTAAAATTTATGGTTTTTAAACCGACAAAAAGGTAAAAACCTCTTGTATGGTTCGAACCAAATAGACAAGTATAAAACGAACACAAGAACAAACAATATCACCCCATGGCTCTTGATACCAATTGTAGAATACT